>VCJN01000578.1:57500-326756 GCA_006384855.1 Tetraselmis striata | reverse complement strand
GGCAGGCCCGCTACCTCTCCTCGTCCACTTCCCGTTGCGATCATAGCTCCGTGAAAATAGTGCGCAGACGCCTCTGCTATGTTCGATATGTCAGACTTGTGCCCCAAAGTTTTCAAGTCGAACTCCAAACGAATCGTCGGGTGGGACAGGGCCCCACTCACGAGTTGGGCTTCCCAACCCGCGTTATTGGAGCCGAGCCAGTCCAACACGGCGTTGTAGTGCCTCTTCTTGTTCAATGGGTCGGAGCCAGAGTGTTGTTTCGGTAGCGCAATAGCATCCGATGTTTCAGACCGCATCATTATATAGATACGAAGAGGTTCACCCGAGGAGCCTGCCGCGCGGGCGGCCGGTCTAGTACGCGCGAACTTGAGGAATCGCGACTTTAGAAAGCGCAGTAGCGTGTCAAGCGCGGGGTCGGTTGAGAACGTTGTGCAATCAGAGTCCGGCCGCATGGACCCGGAAGATAACGAGCCGCCATCCTCGAGCACGCACGGCACATATACCCGCAAGACGTCGTCCAGGGGCAAGTAGTCGGCGGGGAGGAGGGCCACGAGCAGGTCCCGGCATGTAGTGTCGTTGTCCGCGTCCATCGCGGAGTCTTGTTAGTATTTGACCCAAGTGTACGGCCCGACCTGCGTATCGTCTACCCAGGCGGCGCCGGCGTTTCCGACCATGCACGGCGCCATGGTGTGCCTGCATGTGTGAATGCTAGCGCATCAGGGAGCGCCAAACTTGTGGGCCGGCCACGCGTTTCTGTTGCTGACAGGGTATAGCGCGTGCGCCGGAAAGTGCGGCGGCCTAGCTGGCTGGCGCATTGCCGTCGCTGCGAGCAATTGCCGACCGACGGCAGGGGATACGGATAGCTAGATAACGTACGGTATCCCCACGGTGACATGTACAGTACTTAAAGCAACGTTAAACTGAAAAGGACATATTTTCGGAAAAGGAAGGACTCCCCGCCCCCCCCCCCCCCCTTGGGAAAATAACCCGCTACCTAAAATAGCTAATCAAATCTGACTTGCCCAATACATACCGATACGCCTTAACGAGCCTACTAATTTACTGGCACCTGTGTTGTCACTACTCCACGGACTTGGTTGCGACCGGCTCCGTCAAGGGCTCCACGATTGCAACACATGCATCACATAGCAAGCACACGATCGATAGTCCTAGTCGTTGACTCGTTGCCCCACGCAAGAACTCGGCGCGGCACTTATTCACACATGCTGACCACCCAAACCACACGAGATCGTACCTTTCGCATCAATTACTTTGTAGCAAATGGTGTTCTGCAAAGTGCCACCGTCCGTTACACAAGTGAGGTGCGCATCCAGCGCGAGGGGCTTTAGCTGGAGAATGGACTGGGGTTAGTGCATTCATGGTTGTTGCTATGGTCGTTAGATGGGCGAGCGTCACAAACGACGGCGGTGAACGAACGACAACTTGCAAACGTAGATGTACGAGTACCGCCCACCGTATACATGGGCGCGGACGACTACCCGCCAGTATCACTAGCCTCCCGGATTGTCTCGTAAGTACACTGGAACAAGTAGACCCGCTGCTGGAGTCTAGGATCCAGAGAGCCGCACGGATCGATCGTAGTAGTCGCTACATTGTACAACCCCGCCGTGTCCGCCGAGCCGCCGACCCGGGGCCCGGCGTCCATCGACGGACGGGCTGCGAGGCGGATGGGCGACGCTCGTCCGGCATCCGGCGACGGACGAACGACGGCGTCCGGCGTCCGGGTCCGGTCCACGCGGCGGGCTCGGCGCTTCGCGCCATGTTGGCCCCATAGACATGACGAACGGCGACGAATGATCGCCAAACCGGCGGCGACCCGGCGGCCGGTACCCGTACCAGTACATGCATGTAGTAAGCAGGTAAGTGCGACGGCTATTTTCGCCTGCGCGGAATTATGACGGAATTCATAACGGATACATTCTCATATCTCTAATAATCTATCCGAAACCGTTCCGAAAGTCAGCGATAGACAGACAGACACACTCACAGACATACAGACTCACAGACTCACCTCGTCAGTAAAATATGGTCGTTGGATGGCCCGTAATCGCAATTTCCCCAAGGAATGCGTCCGTAACCCCCGTGCGTAGTATCCACCGTGTAATCGCCACTTTACGGCTAGGCTCAGCAGTCGCAATGAGGTGCCCGTCTCGCCCGCATGCCTTAACGCTACCTCCTACCCTATTGTGCCATCCCTCGCCGCCGCTCGGGTGATACACGCTCTCGAAAAACCCTAAAACCCAGGGGACTCGGAGACTCGGAGAAACTTTAAAATAGTAATACTTATAGTGATATTGTAATGCCAATACTAACTGTAGTAATGCTAATACTAATACTAATACGGAATCTGAAGGTATTACTAAACACTACATATTATGACGAAATTGCCAACAGCGAAGCCGCCGACTGACCGTCGTTCTTATTGCCCTGCCCCTGCCCGGCCCCAATTTTCTGCATGCATGCTATTGGCTGCGCTCGTGCGGGTATGCGGCGGATAGGGAGCATCGGGCGGCGGGGCGGGGTGATGTTGCTGCGCAAATAGCAACTAGTGTGAGGAGATCATGTTAAGGTTACAAGGTAACAAAGTAACAACTAACGGGGAGAGTGGTGGTATATTCAACGATGACAATGACACAACAAACCTTATAGGGCTGCTCTTAAAAACACGCAAGAACAATTAAATGCGCTGAGCAAACAAATGGCACAGTGAGACCAGGGTACCGAATCACGGCAAAGATCACTACAAAACAACTAATAACCACCAAAGTAATTTTCAGAAACAATCAATACCTGCCCACAAAACAAACAATAACCACATCATCAAAGATGCGCAACACTATTTCGAAATACTACCTCATGATGCCTAGGTGTAAGCTTGATGTCGGTGAGCACCCCCCTCCCCTTTCCCTTCCTCACTTGATGGTTGCTACTACTTGTACCCATCCATATCGGCACCTGTTAAATTAAACAGTTAGAAAACACACAAAACACCCATATCTTACATCAAAAGAGAAAACCACATATTAGACAAATACTAATCACAACAACAATTAAAGAACCGCGGTTGACCACATTGAGCCCTAAGCTAACCATCAATATTCGCGGTAGTGCACCGTGTGTGCTGCTGCATGCCGCAATCGAACAAAAGTTCGTGCGCTGTGTCACCATATGAAATCCTTTGTGGTATACTATTGCCATATTGGGCTCCGATGTGGTGGCATCTTCAGGAATCAATGGTGTGGATTGTGCTCACCCATCGATCCCCCATGGGACGCCTTGGGGCGGGTCGAGGTTGCTAAACTGCCACTTGTCTCAATATTCGGTTCCAACCCGGAGGTAGGTTCCATTTGATTTTTGACAAGCACGCGTAGTCATGCTGAACAACCATGACAGCATACCGCCGCCGTGGGTGCCATGTCTTCGGAGGGGTATTGGTTCACACGCTAGTATGGCTTTGAGAGTGCCTCTCAAACAATGCACAATGATCACTGCCTGCTCTTTGCCAACCATGTCCGTTGCGCTCTGCATATATATCGGGCCGACAACAGGCTACATATTCTTTAGGTCTTCATCCATGGTCCGCGCGCCATCAAAACGTAACATACACTTTCATCTACACAGACATTTACCTCCAAAACACATACAAAAACCTTACACCTTTTCTGTCACTATCATATTTTACCTATGACACACCAAAATTCCTGTCGTTGACTAACGTTCATTTTGAAGTGCTAACTCTGAGAATCTGCCATGCTGATTTCACAGCGCGTGAGGGCCACCTAACAATGACATATGTTGTTGATGCCGCATTTGCTGACACACACAGCGCTGCCCATATACTTTTCCACTTAAATCACCGCCAGTGGACGCCTCTAATGGCGGGGAGGAAGGTGAGGAATCATGTTGGTGTTACAATTATAGATCTCGACCTCACTAGTCACTACATGTAAATGCCCTTCTGCGTAATCTCATTTGCACTGCTGGCTAGATCACCAGACATGCTTGATAGCGCCTGCGTGGCGCATTCCGCCGAATGCTGAGTATATACCGCAGTGCAGAGGTCTACGGTCTGCGGTCTATGGCAATGGTCTACGGGCCATGCCAGACCTACGACCTACGAGGTCAAGTGCTGAGGCGGCTTCGGCCGATGTCCCGGGGCGAACTTCACTTCACTTTTACCGCGCAGCGCAGACCACCTACGGTAGTAAATAATTCTCACTTCTCACTGCACCACAATTCCACAGAGCGCCGAGTCAGCCGACCATCTCGCTACAACTAGCGCGACTATCCGCTACCCGTACATTATCAAGGAACCAGGAGGACCTGAGGCATAATCGCACGTTTATGTATACATGTACAGATAATCCTTAATAATATAATAATATTATTGTAATATAAATCACCCGGGTCGCGTAGTAGGTACCCTAGAGGCCAGGGTAGATTCGAGTGCAGGTAGCGAGTCAGCAAATAAGTCAGCAAATATATCGTCCCCCTGCCCCAGCAGCCGCAGCGAATGATGTGGCGCCGCCCACGTCGCAGCACGCACACGCCTTGAACGCCCTGAGCCCTAGTCAAAACGCGGCCGGTGGGCACCACCAGCGTGAAGTCACGGATGGCCGGGAACCAGGCTGGTGACGGCGGGCGAGCAGGCGCGGGAAACTCTTCGCGCGCGGGCCAGCAGCTGGAGGCGGCGCTGCACCAGGTGAGGCGAGCGAGGTCGCAACAAAATATATCCCCCCCACCCCCCCACCCCCCCCCCCCCCGCCCCCTTCCCTCTCCTCTTCCCGCCCTCTCGCTTAGCCGCCCCAGCGCCGCTGTGCTCATTTGAGACCCCGGCTGAACTGAGGGCGCGCTGCACGCGGCGCGGCGGCAGCGGTGGGTCGAGAGCGGCGAGAAGGCGCGGCTGAAGGCGCTGCTCCGCGAGAAGCTGCTGCAGTGCGGCTGGGCGGACGAGCTGGCGGGGCGCTGCGGCGCCATTCTGCGCGAGAGGGCCGGTGAGACCGTCAGTGCGGCAGAGCTGCAGGCAGAGATCGCGCCACTGGGGCGCGCCAAGGTTCCGGACAGCGTCAAGGCGGAGCTGCTCCGGGAGATCCGCAGCTTCATCCTGTCGCAGTAACTGGAAGCCGAGAACCACTGCCCGTCGAAGGCGACGACGGCGGGAGAGCCGATAACAGTCCGTCAGGAAAGCAAGACGAAAGAAAGAAAGATACAAAGATACAATACAAAACTTAAGAAAGCAAGAAAATATACATTAAAACGGAAGGGCGGGCCCAGTGCTGACGCAAACTTCGGACTGACACTCACGCGCCGGCGGACAGCCCCGCCATGGCGGCCATTATCGCCGGCAGCTCGGCGGTGCAACGGCAGGAGCACGTTGCCACACTGTTCTCCCGAGAGCCCGCCGGCCCAGGTTGCCCTCCCCCCCCTCCCCCTCTTCTCTGGATGCTTCACTCCCTGTTGGCACCCAGTGCAGGGGGGCTGAGCCAGAGCTGCCTCCCCCGCCCCCCCCCCCCCCCCCCCCTCCCTCCCCAAACCTCCATGCCATGGCAGGCGAGCCGAGCAAGAAGGCGCGCTCCGCCCACGCGCTGGGGCATGTCTACCTGGCAGGCCCCCCCGCTGGAGTTCAACTCTACCGGTATGGCGCCTGCAGTCCAGCGACCCACGCCCCAGGGGTGGATGCCCAGGGTGAAGGTGAGATGCCCAGGGGGGCTGAGGGGGCTGACGGCAGGTCCGCTGCCCGCATCCCTCCTGCCCCCCCAACAGGTGTGCGCTGCCTCACCTACGACGACGCCTCCCAGTCGCTGGCGGTGGTGAAGAACGATGAGTGCCTGCTCTACACGCTGCTCACCTCCAAGCAGCCGGGTGCTCCCCCCCCCCCCCCCCCCCCCGGGCCCCCCCTGGTGCCCCGTGTTTCTTCATGACCACCTGCCCTGTTTCATCCATCTCGGATTACATTGCGGCTGGGCTGGCGCGCAGAGCTGGGCGGCGGGCGCATGCCCATCGAGACAGGCGAGCCGCAGACGATCCCCCTGACCGAGGGGGAGGTGCTGGCGGTGCGGCCCTCGCCCAGCCTGCCGCTGGTGGGCGTGCTGCGCAGCTCCTCCTTCATCGAGTTCATCGACCGCAACAGCGGCAACTCCTTCATCCAGGCGTGTCCCCCCCCCTTCCCCATTGCTTGGTCACCGCAGTGCGCCAGTCCCCTTGGCACCTCATACGCAACACACCCTCATAAATGAAGATGCGGTAGGTGTGAGCCACATGTAGATGTGCCGCAGATGGTATTTCTGTATTCAGGGCCGGCGGTGACATCGGACCTCGGGGGTGACTGGCAGTCCTCCGCATCGAGATCTTATACACAGGACTCACCCGGCATCCCTCCATGCCTTTCTCTGCCTGCCTGTCTCCCTGAGGGCGTGCTGGCGCCGTCTCGACGATCCCCGCATGTACTTGTGGTTGTTTGCGAGGGGTTCAAGTCATCAGTGCATACATATGCATCGCTGCAGTAGGCGTTGCGTTGGCGGGCAGCGGCATGGGCAGGTGGGCTGGTGGGTGTGGCGCTTGAAGCGGGATGCGAAGCATACAGGTGGCAAACCGATTAGACATGGCTCCAGGTCTGGGCGGGCGGAGGGGGGGATACGTGTATGTTTGCGAACATGACGTCAATTTGTGGTTGACATGCTTATCAACACGACGATTGCATGCCATGTCTTGCCAACACACAGGCTGCAAGTGCGAAGGTCCCCCCCCCCCCCCCCCCCCCCCCCTTTGAGTAAGTGGGAAGGCCCAAGTGCGCTGACCACAGTCTGGGCATGTGATGGCGGTCGCGCAGGGCTCGCGCAAGAGCAAGGCGGGTGTGCCGCTGCTGGGCTTCTTCTGGGTGCAGACGTCCTTCGCCAGCTGCTGCATGGTCACGCCGCAGGGGCTCGAGCTCTACCTGCTCAGCTCCAACCACACCGCACTCACCTACGTCAAGACGCTCAGCCACCAGGCAACCCCCCCCCCCCCCCACCCCCCCCCCTTCCCTGTCTTGTCCCTCTGTGACCTCTGGCAGAGCAGAGCAGACCAAACCATTTCAAAGCAAATCTTCTGCAACGTGCATTGTATGGGCAATTGTGTGTCGTGTTCGCGATCGGGGCGCCGAAATGGGACTGAGAACACTGCAGACATAGCACCCGCCAGAGGTCAAATGCAGACCAACACCATCGCAGCGTTTAGAGTTGATGTTCCTTTTGGTAGCATGCGCGCCCGATGTGAGGTTTCTTATTATGGGTGCAGCATCCGGACATCCTGATACGCACATCTCAATTGGCGTGTTCGATTGTTTTGCAATTGTCCCGTCTACGGGTGGGGTGAAGCAGCGTCAACAGGACGGACACCGGAGGAACGTCCGCGCTGCCCTGGATGTCGGCCGTGGCATGATGGCGCGGCCGCTGACGCCGACCCGCGCTCCTCTGCTCCCCCCCCCCCCCCCCCCGCCCCCCCCGGCCCTGGCCTCCGGGTCTGCGCGCAGGTGCGCTGGTACCAATACACCCACGAGAGTCGGATGGTGCTGCTTGGCACCGGCGACCGCGGCGTCATCATCTCTGCGTACCAGGTCCCCCCCCCCCCCCCCCCCCCCTTTGCGCGCTTTGCCGCTGTGCATGAACCACTGTCCTACTGATACGCTAGGGAGTCCGAGCAACTGTGTGAAACTCATCGCCGCCCCAATGTCGTCTTTGGTGATGGCGCGCGGGATGCTCAGTCGTGCCGGTTTAGGGTGCTCAGTCAGGCGGTCAGCGGTACAAAAGCGCCAGCTGACAGAGCGGGGCGTATCTGTCACGGTATCCGATGGGAACACACCTCACATGCCCACCGCTAGTAGGGAACACCGTGTCAACCACCGGAGTTCACACCATGGCGGTGCCGCATGCTCTGATCCCTGTCGGACGGTGTGCGGACCTTTGCTCCTCGGGGGCCTTTTTCCCTCAGACTGCGTGTAACCCCGCGGGAACACACCAAACGTGACCGTTGGGGATTGTATTCCGGGAATCCAACTCGACAGCAGTCCAGTTACTGCATGGCGCTGGCCGCCGCCCGAGTCACTCACCGCCACCCCCCCCCCCCCCCGCTCCGCCCCCGCTCCGCCCCCGCCCACCATCACCAGTTCACCGCAAAAGAGGTCATCACGCTGCCGCACTTTGAGCTGACGCCCTACGCGGCGCCGGGCGCCCCCAAGCCCTGGCTGGAGTCCAACCAGGTGCCCTTCCCCTCCGCCAGCCCCCCCCCCCCCCCCCCCCCCCCAACAACCCAGTGGCTGCTGCATCCCTCTGTATGCCCTACTTAAGAAATGCAGTAGCCCCGCCCCCCCCCCCCCCCCGCCTCCTCCCGTCTCCCATTGCGCCCTGCTGGTCCCCGTCTCTCCAACCCGGCCGTGCCATGCTCCGCCTCTGAAAAGAGGCATGCCGCATTGCCGCCGGCCCGCAGGTTCGCCTGCTCACCCTGTACGGCCGCGTGTACTGCTGCCACATGGACCCCGACGGCGCGCGGCTCAGCCTCTACCGCTTCTACAAGGTCCGCCCGGGCAACCCGCCTGCCACTGCCGTCCGTCGCCGCCTGTGCCATGCGCCCACGTACCAAGCCAATCGGCTGCATGGTGGTGGTGGTGGTGGTGGTGGTGTGTGTGTGTTTGGGAAGGCGGGGGGGGGGGCGTTGGGGTCGTGATTGGGGCACGCTAGCCTCCCTGCTACTGCGCCCTGCTGTGCCGGCTGACTGTTGTGGCGGTGCTGGTGGGCAGGACGCGGTAATCCTGCAGCACGAGGTGGAGCTGATCGGCGGCCCGGTGGAGCTCAACGGCTACGACAACCTGCTGCTGGTGAGCGCTGCCGGCTGCCAAACGGTATAGCTTCCTGGCTATCCTGCATGTGGGGCAAGGACGAGGGGACATCGGGGTCATCTTAGGGTATACAAGCCCTAGAAAAGCCCTGCAGAGTTTCCCAGATCCTGCATTCTTCAGCGTCGCCTAGAAGGACTCCAAGCACCAAAGCCATGCAGAGCCTTGTCTCTCAGGCTAGGGTATCATAACCCTTATATATGAACCCAAATCACCGCATGTCTCATGAACGGTGATTTGGGCGAGGGTTACCCCCCTCCCCCCTCCTAAGTCAAGCAGTTTGCTGACCTGTCTTCCTGCTTCCCCCCGCGGGCATAATAAGGCCACGGCGGTTCTTCTTTATTAGCGCTCACGTGAAACCCTAGAGCAGCGGTGGTCACCCTTTCTCCACCAGAGGGCCGAGCTCAGCTTGCATGCCCGCTCACGCGCAGGTGCACCACCTGGAGACGGGCGTGGTGCTGATCGTGGACGTGGGGCAGGGCGGCCGGCACCTCACGCCCATCGCGGGCCCGCTGCCGCTCGCGCTGCACATGCCGCCGGGCTGGGAGGGCGCGGCCGGCGAGGGCAGCAGCAGTGGCAGCGACGGCAACGGCGGCGGCAGCACCATCGCCGGGATGCTGCCCGCGTACGAGGTCTACGCTGCCGGCTGGCAGTTCCACTCGCCCAGCATTGCGATCGACCTGCACAACGGGCTGCTCTGGCGGCTGGAGGTGTTCCTGGAGGGCGTCGCCGCCACGTGCAGCGCGTGGCCCCAGCTGGCCGCCTTCCTGCAGGTGAGCGCCCCCATGCCCCTGCCCCCCCCCCCCCCCCCTGGTCCCCTTGCGCCCCCCACCACCCCTGTCTCCTGCTCTCAAGCCCAAACGACTCCCATCGCGCCTTTCTAACCCCCCTTTTCTAAGACCCCCTTTCTCATGTGGGCTCACGCTGACATCGCTCAAACCCTAGTAGCCGCGTGCAACATGAAACCCTACTTGTAGCCTAGCCAACTCGGTTCCACACATTTCCAAGCCCCCCCCAAACGTCATTTAGCCAGGATGACCGGATTAAATCCCCTAACACCAGGCAGGATACCCCTTCTGGTCTTGTCCTCCTCTCCACGTTTGAGGTGGCCCCCTACACCCAATATATGCACCCTATAAACCCCGCATGTCCCCTGAGCCCTAAACCCCTTGTCCCCCTCAAGCCCTAAACTCCTGCTGTGAGAGCGAATGACTACGAATCGTGAAGTTGGGGTTCAATCCCTGCTCGGGGCTGGTTTCTTATCATCGTCACTTGCGGCTCGTACCGGTACCGCCTTAGCATCGGCATCGGGGTACGTCACCATTTTGCACGTGGGTATGGAAAAAAAATGCCCGCACTGCACGGCAGCTGGCGGGCCCATGCGGTTGATGCATTGGCCCTTCGGGGTTTGAATGAGGCAACGGTCTACGGGCTATGCCGGACCTACGACTGCAGTTGGCGCAAGAGGTCAAGTGCTGGGGCGGCTTCTGCCGATGATGGCCCGGGGCGAAAATTACTTTACTTGTATCACACGACAAAGGGGCATGTGATAAACGAAATGGCACTACAGCAGCGGACTCAAATGGGCCGAACAGGTTGTCTGTGAATGTCGGAGTTTTTGATTCTGAGCTGGGGATACCCTAGTGCTAGGTCCAGGACTGAGTGCCCCCCCCCCCCCCCCGCGCAGCGACGGCGGCCCTCCCTGCACCCGCTGTCCCCGCCCAAGCCGCTGGTGCTCGGCATCCTGGCGTCCCTGCTCCAGGAGCGCGAGCCCATGGCGGTGCTCTCCGCTGTCTACGACGCCCTCAACGCCGCGTCGGCGGTGCACATGCGCACGGCGGCGCCCGCGGCGGGGCAACAGGCGGCGCTGCGCGGCCCGGTGGACAGCGGTGCGGTGGAGCCGGCGGAGGTGACGCAGGAGGTACGGCGCGCGACCCGCATGCAAGCCCTGGTCTCGACGGATTCATCATGGTGTCTAGGGTTTCACACCGCCATAGCTTGATATCTAGGGCTTTGCATCCATGGCGGGGGTATCCATATCATTTGTTAGGGTGTGGGATTTTAACCCTTAGTGGGGTGAATGCGGAGTTTAGGGTCTAGTATAATAATTAGGGTTTGGGTTGCCGGGTCCCAATCCTCTGACAAGGAGGGGCTCACTGCTTCTTGATGTTATTGGAAGGGTATACATGATTGTACACTGTGCCATTTAATTGCTTTCTGTGACCCAAACAAACCAAGCACAAAACATTAAAACATGGTTTGGCAACATTTTGCGTCAAGGTTTCTGCGTCCTGCTCTCCGTCCGATTCTGGTGTTGTCTCCCTTTCAAACAACAGTGTTGTTGACGGAGCGCTGCGGCGTCGGCATCGCAGGTGCTGCGGTGGCTGCACGAGGAGGAGGCCGTGGACGCGGCATACCTGACCGCGGCGGTGGTGGAGTACATCGCCAGCGTGGAGGGCGCGGGCCTGCAGATCCCGCCCGCCCTGTTCTGCCTGGCCGTGGACTGCATGCTGGAGCAGGGCCAGGTGGCGCAGGTGGGCTGCCCGCCCTGCTGCCGCTCGTGCGGCCAAACCCTAATGTCGTAGCATTGTAGCAGTAAACTCATGCTGCATTATTATATCAAATCATGTTGATAGCTCAGGGGTTGAGGTGTGGACCCCAACACTACAAACGCTAGAACCCGGCATCTTTACACCCTAAACAGCAACCCAAAACCCACCAAAGCCCCATGATGCGAACTCTCTCTCTGAACTTCAGGCATAATCGGGGCTTTTTTGCCCTACATCTAGAAGAATGCCGGAGCGTCCGTCCTGGCCATATGATCGCACGTGTGGCTGACGTGGAAGCCCCCCCCCCCCCCCCCCTCCTGCTTCCCCGGGCAGGTGTTCAGCCTGGTCGAGTGGCAGCCCGCCTGCAGCAGCAAGCCGCTGGCAGACCACCTGGAGGCGCTGGCGACCAGCGGCCGGCTGCCTGGCGGGTGCAGCCCCCCCCCCCCGGCCCACCCCACCTCGGCTCCCACCCACCCCCCGCTCCCATCCCACCTGCCGTCCGCCACCACAACAGGTTCATACTATACCTGCTTCCATTTGTCACCCCAAAGTCGCCAATTCAGTGGGCTAGTGTGTGGGGTACTTCTCCACCCGTTTAGCCAACAGCGGCCGGCGTGATTGCCCTCCATGTGCCGCGACGTGCGCAGCAAAGTCCCACTGGCGGCGGGTTTCAGTAGACAGTGGCCGCCTATTGAGAGCTCGAACACGCCTCAAGCCCATGGTTTGTAGTGGTGGCAGGGAGTCGCCCGTTCATACCCACACTCGGGAAGTGCCCGGTTAGTGGGGGCTGGTAACGTACCCCCGCCCCCCCCCCCCCCCCCCCACCCCCCCACCCCACCCCCCTATTAAATGGACGTTGACGGGAGTACGGCAGGCGGCTCACACGCAGCCCCCCTCGCGCCCGCTTTCCCCCAGGTTTGAGCTGGCGGGGGCGGTGCTGTGCCGCATCGGCGAGCACGAGCAGCACTGCCGCAGCCTGCTGGCGCGCGGGCGGGTGCTGCAGGCGCTGCGCCACTGCCAGAAGCACCGCGTGGCCAGCCTGACGCCCAAGGCGCTCCCCCCCCCCCCCCCCCCCCCCCGCTCTCCCTTTCCTCGGTCGCACCCCCTTGGCCGAGGCGCGCCCTCCTGCCTGCCCCCTCCCACCCCGCACAGCAGCTGACACGCCCTCCGGCCGATGTGCGCAGATGTTCCTGGACGCCGCGGTGGAGCTGCAGGACACGCCGACCTTTGTGGCGGTGTACCGTTTCTGCCAGGTTTGTACCCTGTCCACGGCCCGCATGGCGCCTTTGGAGACCGCATGGCCGCACAAGCACAGGCGATGGACACATCTGTCTGTGGATCAACGCAATCGCCACGCTTATCCGGTCCCATTCTCTCCCTCCCCTCTTGCTCTCCTCAAAATTCTAACGATCGATGGACTGACGAATCGCCCTAAGAGGGCCTCATGTTGCCGTCTGCGTATCAATCCGCTGATCTGGCCCTGGTCCGCTTGATGCATCCCACCTTGATGATCTCCCCCCCCCCCCCCCCCCCCCCGCCCCCGGTCCCATCTCTTAGTTAGGGAGGGGGGGGGGGGTTCACCAGGTGGGGATGGCGCGCAGCATGGGGTTGCTCTGACAGGCTGTGCGCGCAGGAGCACATCCCGGACAACTTCCAGGCGTACGCGGAGCTGTACGCGCGCTTCCTGGACGGAGGCAACATGGGCAAGGCGCCCATGCCGCGGATGGAGGACCTGGCGTCGGGCAGCGTGTGAGGGCGCGTGAGGCCCCCGTGCGCTGCGTTGTGCCACTCCGCCCCCCTTCCCTTCCGAACAGAACGGGGTCTGCTGTGCCGCCACCTCCTCCCCCCGCCCCATGTAAATGCAATCGTATCTTTGGCGTGGTGTTGGGACACGCTTCCGGTTTGCCTGGCCGCAATGCCACCTGCATGGATTGAACGGGGGTCCGGCAGTGGACAGCTTGAACGCGCCTTGAACACACCATCCGCTAGTTGCCATTTGCCCATGGTCTCGTGGTGTACGAAGTACCGCCCCGGGCAACAGGCGCCCGCACAGCGGTCGCGGGTACGCACTTGCGTACCCGTAGGGGTGCAAGTGGTAGCGCTGCTGACAGGCAAGTTTGGAATGGGGATCCGCGTTCCGATAGTTTGATGATTGGCATCGAGACAGTACGAATGTCGCTACAAGGCAGGGATGCCGAAGACTGTCCTAGAGCTGGTGTTTCCAGGCAATTCGGGGGATGATGGGATAAGCCGTAATTGTATTGACTCCACTGTTTTGGAGCACAATCATGGCAAAATTATTGTTGCTGTCGACGTTGCATGCGCAAGTATGAGGCGAATGATTCTCAGGCGGCCTCCTTGCCCTAGGGCGAAGCTTCTATGTTTCAGTGCATGGCCACGTGCCCATAGCGCGTTGTCGTGGGCCGAGTGGCACGGAAATGGCGTGCACTGAAATGCCCTCATTATTGTGGGTGAAACCATGCTGTGAAAGGGGGAGTCAAGCGTGGCGCTTGTGTGCATCGCTAAAGGAGGGGTGGGGGGGGGGGAGGTGCAAGTATGTATACGTGGCTCGGGTGCGAGTACAACCAGCACACTATCCCACCACCGGGTGTCAGGCTTTATGACACAGTTGGTGTAAAGGAATGCCCACATTGCGAGTGGTGACCACACAGTTATGCTTGTGTGTGTAGCGACTATATGCACAGTCTACCTATACGAGTGGGTACCTGTAGCGAGTACCGCTAGTACCTACTTTTAGCAGTAGGTGGGTTTGTTACTGCCCTTTTTGTAATTCACACGAGTACCTGTAAAAACTTGTTGAGGAACTTTATTCTGATTGTCCTTTTTTTTTGGTGATTTCCTGATATCGCCTTCTGCTGCTAGCTCATGTAATTTTACCTGTAAAAACTTCTTAGTACCTGTACTGGAATACTGGATGCCTTCAATCTGCTTCCATCCCCGCGTCACGTGGGTCACCATCCGGATCGGCCATAGCGCATGTGTCTCCGAATCTTTGATGCTACACCAGGTACATTATTCGGGAATATCTGGCGCGCATTTGCCACGCTGGCAATGCCTGCGCCCGTAAGTTTGGTTGCCATGTAGTCGCGAACTAACTGCTGAAATAGGTATACAGTAAAGGAAAAAATCCTTACACGAATAGGAAATGGTAAGCCTACACAGAATAGGACTGAAGCAGTCGCTACAGCGATTCTACTCCTGTATTGCCGGCGCAAGATCGACTATCCCCTCACAGAGTCACAGCATATACCGCCGCGGAAATACTGTAGGTGGAGTCTTGACGATGTAGCGACTAAAACATATCAGCATGTCGTGATTCGAATCGCGCGGGGATCAGCACGGACCGCAGGATGACCGTCGCTGTCTACTCTGCTGATGACAATGCGCGTGTGCAGATTGTCCGAACTTCGCTTGTACGAGGAATATTTCTGCATTCCGACACGAAACGCACATCACATTCAATTAGCGCTATCCAGGACACAATGATGAATCATCACAGCAACATTCTGCGGTTCTGCCCCATCGACGTGAGGCATCACCGGAATAAGTTTGAATTTCTTTTTCAAAGACCGTAAGTTATTCAGCGGAGTTATTTCGAAATGATGTGAATTTGAAGTGCCTACTTCCGGTAAATCATCGATAATGTCGCTAACTACGCAAGCATGGAGTATAAAAAGTTGATAACCCCCGCCCTCCACACATCAACTGGTAGCGACTACTGGTAGCTAGATAAGCGTACCAGTATACCTGTAGTCACAGTACCTGCAGTCGCTACTGGTACTCGTACGGCCGGCCCGCCACTTTCGGAACTCGCTCGCGCGTCGCGCGTCCTCGTCGTCCTGCTGCAGGAAGGCGCGCCTCGAGCATCCCCAGCCGCATCCCCAGCTCGTACTCCGACATCACCGCCCAGCGCCAAGCAACTGTACCGACCCCCAGCCTGGCCCTTTACCCGACACGACGCGATTCCAGCGTCCCCAGTGAGGACGGCGGAATCTCTATTTTTCCCGCCCGCGAGGATAAGATGGCGGTGAGCGTCTTCGCGCTACGAAGCCCGTCGGCCAGCGGCAGCAGCTGGCCGGAGGCGATGACGAACCGCCGCGTCGCACGTCTCCGCCACGGCGCGCAAACGCGCACCGCCCCGCCCGCCCCGCAGACGACCGTGTACCCCAGGTATCCGCCCAGTCGCCAGCCGGACGACGTGCCCGTGGCAGCGCGCACGAGCGATGGCGGTCGTCGCTGCAACCGCGCGTTCGTGCGGGGAGCGCCGCGTGCGCCCGTGCTCCCGTAGCCTTCCCCATAAACGACGTACGGACCAACCGCCGGTCGTCCCGGAAGAGCACCGCTGGGGGCGCCATACGGAGCTGCTGCCTCGCGACCCTGCCACCCCCGCGCCACCCCAAACCTGCGCTTTTCCGTCTATCGCTGCACCACTGAGCGATTCGGCGCATGTCAAACTGCCGCATGGGATTACTGCCTCCTCCTGCCTCGCTGCCCCGCCCCAGTCCCGTCACTCTGCCAGAACCAGCTCCCCCCCGCCACGCGCCGGACAGCACCACAGCGACGCGCATGCAAAGACACGCCGGCTGCTGACTGGCTCGCTCGCACCCCAGTCTCGAGTGCAGCTACCCCGCACCCTTGAAGCTACCCTTGCTGATCAAAACACGTTGAGCCCTGCTAGCGGCGTCAGAGTAGCACACTTGCAGTACTCGCCCCGTCGTCACTTCCCTCCCTCCTCGAGCACGGCGCGGGATTTCGCGCTGCTTACACGGCCTGTAATGGGGGAGACAGGCAGGCATAGCCGCGCCGACCGCGTCGAGTTGCGGTGCCTGTCGTCCAGTTTTACTTCATCGCGGTCCGAGGGCGTTCAAGGCCTCAGCTCGGCTGACTGTTTCCTCGCTCGGCTGCGCAGGCGGGCCGGCGGGCTGGTGGTGTGCCAAGCCGCGAAGAAGCGGGGCGGTACTACGCCGAAGAGCAAGGCGACGGGCGGCAAGGGGCTGGCCGCCGCGTCGGCTGCGTCCGGCGGCACCGCCACCGTGTCCGCCCGGCCGCGTGGCGGCAGCTTCTCGGTGGACGACCTGGATGAGGGTGTTACTCTTGCCAACAACGTCAGCCCGCTCGGCGGCGGCCTTGCGGTGGAGGAGGGCCCCGACGGGCGCTGCAGGCTGCGGACCCTGCAGCGCTGCCGCACCCTCGTGCTCGACTGCTCATACCGGCCTATCGACGTCGTCAACTGGCAGCGCGCCATCTGCCTCGACCTCCTCGAGAAGGTGGGGTTCCCCCCTTTTCAAACCTCTCAAACACCCACCATCGGACACAACGCCAAACAGCATAGTGACTCAGCCTCCACCGGAGCGGGCGGGGTCATCGAGGTTATGCTGAAGCATGCGCGGGACGCGGACGCAGACATATCTCGCTGCAGTGGGCTCTATTTCCAGCGTGATATGTAGGGAACTCGCTCAAGAACGTCAGCCGGCCACAGTAGACCACATGATGGCATCTGCATCGCCCACTTTCTCCGCCAACATGGCCCGCAGGCCCCCTCCCAGTCGACGGCGCTGTCCGCGACTTGCGCCCAGAGACCATGCCATGCTACAGCACTAGCGAGTGTGCTCTGTTGCTGTTTGCGAGTTTGACCCATATGGGTGCGGTACTTCGTAGCCACATGTGTACGGCGGCCATTCGGAAAATTGGAGCGCCCCTCCCCCCCGCCATGCAGTGCCTCGTGTCAGGCGGATGTTGTTCGGGACGTCGTGGTGCCAGCGCGGTAGTAATAGCAGCACCGCGAACAAGAGCTGGCCCCACTTGGTCAAAAGATGTCAGCAATAGACGGAATCATGGCGAAAATATTGGCCAATCTTTTTCCCACAGCTTGAATGCGGTCAGAGGTTGAGGCTTGTCACGCACGGGCTGTGCACATATCTAGCGGTGCACCGGGTAGCAAGCCGATCTGTGGAGTTTATGGAGGCGGGGATGGATTGGGCTGTGCATTTGCCAGTTGCAGGCGAGCCAATGCGCGCTGCCCTATGAGAGGGGGGGGGGGGGGGGGGGGGGGGGGGGCTGTTACCTTCTGTTTGGCGCTGCTGGCTGAGCGAGCAGGGGCTGCGTGGTGGTGATGCGCCCCCGCAGGCGGACGTGCTGGAGTACTACTCGGAGCAGGTGCGCTGCAGTCGCGAGAGCTACCCCGTGCCCGCGGTCGTGCGCGTGCGCTTCTTCCTCAACAAGAAGAGCGACAGCCAGCTGCCCTGCGTGCGCCGCTACATCCTCATCCGGGACGATTACTCCTGCCAGTGAGCGGAACCCCCCCCCCCCCCCCCCCCCCCCCCTTCTCCCCTGCCCCAATTCTCTTTACATATTTGCGGCACGCATGTAGGGAGTGTATGGCTGCGCTGGCCCCCATCGCAAGCATTGAGGGTACCGTCCTTGAGCGCTGTTTCGGAATAGGTCACATGCCTGCCGTCTCAGCCACCGTGCATCAGGTGCCCGGATACCGATCACCGCACTGTACATGACTGTTTCCCGTGCGAATGTTTTTTTCTTCATTTCGCCGGGGGGGGGGGGGGGGGGGGGGGGGGGCTGAAACACGTATTTGCCCAGAGACCGTTTGAATTTTTTAGACCGTTTCGAATTGCAATTGTATGCGCGCGTGTCATCTTTGTTGTGTATTTAATCGGATCTGGGATTGCTGCGTTAGTCTTTGGTGCTGAGCAGGCATGCTGTCAATCGGACTGTCCCCAACCGACATTTGCAGTTACAGTCGGAGATTGACGCGGCAAGTCTCTGCCCGCTGCCCAGACTGTGTCGCAATGTATTGCCGGCTTATGTAGTCCCCCCCCCCCCCCCCCCTCCCCTCCCCAGTCTTCCACCACGGCCCTCCGCCACATCGAAAGCGCCGGGTTCTTCCTCCTAGTTTGAAGGCGCAAGCCGGTCTCGCGTAGCGCGATGCGGATGGGCCGTTGGGTTGAGCGGCGGGGCGGTGCTGTGCGCCAGGGCATGATGTCAGCTCCCCAGGGATGCTCCTCTGACCCCCCTCCTGCCATGCCATCCTGCATGATGGCGCCAGGTACTGCGGCAGCTCGCGCAACCTGAGCATGGACCACGTGCACCCGGTGTCGCTGGGTGGCTCCTGGAGCTGGGAGAACCTGGTGACCTGCTGCACCAGCTGCAACTGCCGCAAGGGCAGCAAGACGCTCAAGGAGCTGGGCTGGAAGCTGCGGCGGCAGCCCAAGGTGCCCCCCCCCCCCCCCCCCCGGGCCGTCCCTCACAGCAGTATACCGCGAGTGTACGCCCCGCTATCGGCCTTTAGTTGGGCTCGCATGCGACCCTTATGAACACCCGCCATAGTCGAGCTATAGTTCTGTCTTCGTTTGGCCTCTGGCAGGCTGAGCAGGTTCTCACTCGCGTTGATCTAACTACTGTGCCGGCGCCGGTATTGGAGAAGAGCCTGCGACAGCTAAGATGGACACAGACCAGACATCTCAATCACGTGCTGCTTACCATTCATTTGCCGGGCTCATAATGGCGAATATAAACATTAACCATAAACGCGCGCGTACTGCACCGGCATATCATAAGGATGTCCACAAACCGCCGGCCACGACGAAGTTGGCGCGTCGTGACAAATGCATAGGAGCATTCGCGTAGGTGCGTCCGCCCCTTCCTCCTCGCACGCTGACATCCCCCCCCCCCCCCCCCCCCCCCCCCCCCCGGATTCTCGCACGCACTCCCCGCAGGCGCCGTCGCCCTTCCAGATGGAGGTGGTGAACAACATGACGGCCACCGACATCCGGGCGCCGCCGGCCGAGTGGCTGGACTACCTGCCGGAGGACCACCGCGCGCGGCTGTACCCCTCCCGATAGCCATTACCCCCTCCTCCCCCTTCCCCCCCTTCACCGCATTGATGTACCACATTGCCCCCACCTCCCCTTTAGTACCGCATGCAGCAGCCGGGCTCGTGATGTAGCACGCCAGGTAGGCGAGTCGGCCCGCCCCGCGGCTCAGTGCGGCGTGGAGCAGACTGTACGATAGCCTGTAACAATTTAATGCATCTGTAGTGAAACTTGTTAGCTGATGTATGTGAATATTGAGTTCCGGGGTGCCTTTTGGCTGGTTGTTTGTGATATGGACTGAGGCATTTATGGACCATTGTGATTTGTGTATCGGGGTCGCTGCTTTCAATGACACATATACACTATTTCTTTCCGCCCAGAATCCTCCGCCGCTGCATCCGCCACAAGCGGGAGGCGCCGCTGGCTGAGAAACTGGCAGTGTGAACTTGTAAGCCATGGTGTGCACAAGCGGGGTTTCGAGTCGCTCCCGAAATTTACTTGTTGCCGGGGTGCTGTTCTACCTTTCTAAAAGATGAAGCTGAGATATGCGAGCAACGATTCATCCATGCGCGACGGCGACAATGATGAACATCGTCGTCGTCACATCATATTGGCAGCATATATTAGCGCAGTAGACATAGTATACACAGATATTAATAGTAGTAGGTGGCGCATCATTTATAATACCAATACTTATAATCAGCTTGTCAGCGCGCAGCAGCAGCAGTAGTATGTACATATACCTATAGCAGCAACAGCATGCGCAGCAGATATAGTCGCTAACGGGGGCTCTACAGCAGTCCACAAACAACTCTCGAGTTTCCTGCAGTACTCTAGGACTGAGTTAAAATTCCGGTTTCGTGCAGCAGAGCTGCCCAGGGTCTAGGCCCGTGCCTACCGGGACGACCACTTTTAAACCCGAGATGCTCGTCAATCTCGCAGTTCTGTGTAGTTCAGTCTACTCCCGCAGTTCCCGCTGTCCGTAGTAGCTTGCCCTGCCCATCTAGCACTGGCAAGCTCACATTGCACCGACACTATCTCTTATTCATGTTTTTCCGGCGTTGAATTTCGACTGATTATTGCTATATCGGTCGTTTCTGCAGCTACGAGTTATTTATTGATATTATTCATTATGTTTTTGAAATATTGTTCGTGTTTTTATGGCCTGCTATTGTCCAGCCTTGTCCGTCCTCCCGTGCATCTCCTCCCGGTCTACATCCGCCTCGGTCACTTCCATCTCAAGCACCACCACCCCTGAGGTATCTGCCAGTGAGCGATTGAGCGTGTACGTCTCTGGCTGGTCCTTCGGGCTGCGCCCCGCTCCCAGGAAGTGGTGGTTGCACCCAATGCTGTGGTCGAAATATTGCGCGCGCGTCCGCCAACGTGACGTCGGGTCGGCACCGGAGCATCCGCGATGCGGAGGTGAAGTCCGGGTGTGGCGGTATACCCGCCGCATGGTCCCCATACTTGTCGGCCACCGGGAGGTGAGAAACAGTGCGGAAGCGCTTGCTGGGATCGTCGATCTCGGGCCATGGCGTTCTCTCCATTGCGGCGAGGTGTGGGGCCAGGGCTGCGTGCGCGTCCTCCCCAACATCTCCCGAATCGAGGCCATTAAGGCCACGTCGGGGGCAGCGTCGCCTCCTCGGGGAAGAGGACGAGATTGTGCGACGTCCCATCGGACAGCCGCTCCCGCAACCAGCTTGTCGAGAAGGCGACGTGCCGCAATATGGCCTCGCACGGTCTCAGCCCGAGGAGGGGCTGCAATATCCCCGGCAAGCAGATCCACGAGAACTTCTTGCCTGGCTCGTCGGACAGCTTCTCGAAATGCTCAGGTTTCACGCCGCGGACAAACCGGCCGCGGACCCCACGCAAGGGCGGGAAATCCGGGGGGTACAGCTCCCACGCGGCGAACATGCGGGCGTACTGCTGCGGCGACATGCCTGCTACGGAGCTCTGGGGCGAGCCGCTGGTAGAGTCGCCGACTTCCTCTCGGAAGTCGCTGCGTGCAGCAATAACGCCAGAAAACAAGAGTAAAACGCTTGAAAAAACAAATCATGACTACTCCAGCGAAGCTGCTGGTCGGAGCAGCATATTGGATTGGATTGTGGCCTTGTAGGGTGTCGTCAGGGCGATGAGGGGCGAGGCAGTGAGGCATAGCAGTGGCGCCCAAGCCGCGCCGCATGTGTCTCACCGTATCTGGTTTTCATTGCCTGCAGATGCTTCACCGCCTAGGTGTTCCGATGAACGCGCACCCATCCCAGCTTCTTGACGAAGTGCACCCTGAATCCCTGGGTCTGGAGCGCGGAAATTGACGTCGGCTCTTGTGTGTGCATGAGTGCAGAGGCGGAGGGTGAGGCGATGGGTTGCTGGAAATAAAGAAATGACACAAGCGCTGAGGCTCTCCGCGACAAGCGTGCCCCGAGCTCCGGGCTCCGAGCGCCGTGCTCGTCCACTGCGTGCCCCGAGCTCCCGGCACCGAGCTCAGGCGCGCGCAGCACGTGAATGAGGCTCACCTGCTCACAGCGCATACCTAGACTATCGAAGTGACCTAGTCAGTAATACTATAGCTGCATTGCCAGTCTGCCATCGACAGGGCGGTATGGCACGCCCGGCGACTGCTGGTAGCGTGATGTTTGCCTTGAAATTTGCAGGGCATGCTGGTGTTCAGGGAGCATTCCGTTCCTGTGTGTGATGTGACTGTTGAAGCACTGCTCGACCTTTCGTCGCGTGGGCGAGGCCGCGGCAAAATGACTTTTGCTTGCGCTGCTGTCATAATAGCAATAAGAGGGGGCGCGGAACAAAGGAACAGAGGCCTCCGGCAGCGCCCCGCCCCGCCCCAAGTGGATGAGCAGGGCCCTAGTATCGGATTGTTGGCCGGGCTCCTGGTGGTGCACGACCGCCCATATTTCCGTCGACGTGCCTCAACCTCGGCGCGAAACTACAGGGTACCAGTGGTACCGCGGCATCGATCATGCGATGACGAGCGCGCGCCGCGCGCTTATTTGACTGCTTTAAATACACGATTCCACAAGGAATCTCTCCGTGGGTGACAACGAGTTATTGTATAAACAAAAACTCCGGCGACACCGGCGACACCTCCCGCCTCCCTCTCCCTGCCCCCCTGCAGGGGGGGCGCCCTGCAAGCGCAGCGCGGGCGGCTTCTTCGCACATTCTAGATACCTGCACCGCGCATGCAGAATCACCGCTATGCTGCACATTGGTCCGGGCAGGCAAGCATCAAGGAGCTCTCTCCATACACCATCACCGCTCTTCATGCAGGCTGCTGTCCTCGCAAGTCGGCAAGCAAATAGAAGGAATGGTTGTGCTGTTGGGCTTACACGATGCTATGTTTTGGTTTTGGTCAGTAGGGCAAATGTGCCGCCATGCTCCGTGCATGAGCGCGCTGGGCAGCCCCGTTCCCAAACATCTATGCGCGGTCTACCGCTGTGCCTCGTCGCCCTGCTTCCCGCCTGCGGACTCCAGCAGCTGCCGCGCGCTGGCAATGGAGTGCACGCCCTTCATGTCGGGGTTCTCCCACAGCAGGTCCGCCGCCTCCTTGGACTTCTCCACCTTCTCAAAGCGGCCGGTGTCCTGGTGGGTACGACAGGAGCAGAAGGGCGGATTTCTTTGTCAGATATGGGATTTGTTTTGGTGTGCTGCAGAAGAAAATCTAGATATACCTATATACACATTCACCTCTGCGTTTACCTTTATATAATATATAGTGAAACCTTCATTATTTAATACAACACCTACACCCACACACATACCTATACCCATACCCATACATGTACTTTACCTGTAGCTATACATGTACATATACATATATATGCATATGTATATGTACATATATGTATGGACTAACACCAAACCCATATAAATGTACCCATATCTGTACATGCATATATTCGTGTGGGGAGGGGGCCACTCACGTCGCCGGCCACGGTGGACGCGTCCCAGGCTCCGTCCTGCGCCTTTTTGACCTCGCCCGCCGCAATGGCGGAGCGCGTCTCGCTGGCCGCCATCATCTTCTGGCGCATGGACTCCGTCATGCGGCTGACGGTACTCATGCCGCCATCGCTCAGCCCCGCCAGCGACGCCGCCTTCTCCGCCAGCGACTCCCCCTTGGCCTCCTTCATCGCCAGGTGGTTCAGCACCGTCACAAAGTCCTTCTTCCATGCCTTCTCCTCCGCGTCCGACATCACGCCCTCGCCCTTGCGCAGCTCCTGCATCATTATCTGGCACAACCGAAGGCGCTCATCAGCGAACTAGATAGCCCCCCATGTCATCCCAGGGGCTGTTGATGCGTAATACCGACATGATGTGGTTGTCCAAAACTCAATAATGAATATCGACATTCAAGGCGGGATGCTGTCCGGCACAGCAATTGCAGCATTTGTGATGATCCAGATGACGGCGATGGCGATGGCGTCGAGGGAATGCGCATCATTGCAATGATCATCGCCATCATTGACGGTAAAACGTTCACTTCCTAAAGTCATCATAAGTGTACAAGCGAGGGCTGACATGGGAAGAAGGGGAGGAGGGCGGGAGGGGGGGGGGGGGGGGGGGCAGTGCGGCACCTTCACGTCCGGGTCATCGATCCCGTCGATGTAGTTGTCGTAGTCAAGGGAGTCCACAAACGACAGCAGCTCCTCCTCCTCTTCCTCCTCCACCTCCTCAGCCGCCCCGCTGGACAGCGCCCAGGCCGGCAGGCCGCCCTTGGCCTTCCCGCCCTTGGCCTTGCCCGGCGCGGCCGCCGCATCCGCCACAGCCTCCCTGCCGGCCGCCACAGTGAGCACCTGCGCCGCCGCCGCGGGCGCTGCGGGCGCTGCGGGCGCCGCGGGCGCCGCGGTGCGCTCCGCCAGCGCGCTGCTTACAAGGTCCTCCATCTCCTGGTCCAGGTCGCCCGCCACAAAGTCGTCCGGCACCCTGGACTTGGGCTGTGCCGCAGCAAACCAAGGGACCCGCCATCAGCACCCGTGCCCCGTGTAAGGGTGCCATCGCGGTCATAAGAACACTGCGACTAGTATCTCGCCCTGCCTGCGGGATGTCGAATGTTGGCGCAACTAAAGTGGTAGGGAATGTTTCTACGGGTTGCATGCACGCCCAATTAGAGGCTTTGTATGGGGTTTGTATGGGCGCGTCAACACTCATAGCGGTGATACACGTACTGTAGCCTGTATGTACATGCCCGCATGCATCACGTGTATGCAAACGCCTTACTGAAATCTTCTGCATCTCACGCCTTATTAAAATCAAAAAGTACGTTCATGGTACGCTGCCCACGTTGTTCTCCAGGAAACTCGTTGTGTGAGGTGACGGCGCATGTTGAAATGCATTGTGTCATGGTGGGATGCCCAGGAGGCGGGGACACAGACCCGGAAATGGGGGGGGAGGAGCACCATGCGACGAAACGAGTTCTCGAACGCATCCGCACCCTCCGGCGAGCTGTCCAGCGAGCCGACCGTCACAGCGGAGCGCCTGGTGGAGTTGGGCGAGAAGTGCGCGCCGCTACTGGTGGCCAGCGCGCCCAGGGCAGTGCGTTCCAGCGTGATCTCCTCCTGCACGCGCTTCACCTCCCCCGCCTGCTTGACCGGGGACCACGTCTTGGACACGTCCTGCGCCACACACGTGCCAGCACCTCAGCGTCGCCGCGCAGAGGAGCCGCTCGCAGCCCCCGGGGGGGGGGAGGGGGATGCGGCGCCACCCCGCACCTTGCCATCAAGGATGGCTGTCCTCAGCGCCGTGCCAAACTCCGCCACCGTCTTCATGCGCTCTTCCGTCTCCGCCTCCAAGTCCTGCACGCGGCGAGGGCCCCGCGCAAGCCAGTGCAAAGGTGAGCCAGCCGCTGCGCCATGAGACAAACATGCAGGGGCTCCTGGCCTGTCCCCGCCCCGTCTCCCCGCAGCGCACCTTTACCGCGGCCGTCTCCTTTGCCCGTTCCTTCTGCATCTTGTGCAGCGTCCTTTTGTGCTTGTCCATCACGGTGGATTTCCCCTTTTCCTTGGTGGGCCGCGCCACCTAGTGGATTGACACGGGAGGCGGCAGGCGCATTCGGCGCTGCGGGCTGGCGCGCAGGTAGGGTAGGCGAGCAGGCAGCACAAGAGGATAGAGAGACGGAAAGTCCACCAAGGTCATGCGGATGGGGCCTGCTTCATTAGCCTCTGCGCATGGCGTACACCTTTCGTTCTATGACATGGCATAGCTGGTGCCCGTGTAGAGCACTGTCATGCGCATGCAATGATAATAGCCGCAGAAATCATCGGGTAGATGTGCGGGGGTGGGTTGGAAAGTTTTTGGAGGGCATTGCGCGCACCCTGGGCCCGGGTGGCAGCCCCACGGAGCGGTCCGCGTTCCCGGACGCCGGCATCCACGACTTTCCGTGGCTCACAGGCACGCCCGCACGAGGCGGGTCCATGGGTCGATCGCAGAGCATGACGCCCTGGTGTGCACAGCGCCGCCGGAGTGGTGAAAGTGTGTTTTTCGTGGGTAACACATGGACCGGGGGGGGGGGGGGGGGGGGGGGGGGGGAGGGGGGGATGTCTACTCGTCGCAGGGCTGTAACGGAAAAATCCACCCTCACAACTGTGCCCACCTTGAAGTTACCGGCGTCGCCCATGGTCGCCTAGTTGTCGCGTGTGAACAGGGGCTTATGGACTTTGCGGCGCTGCAACGGCTGGGGATGTCGCCGCAGTTGCGCCTACCGCCGCCGCCTCCACTCCGCGATAGGACCGCCAGAAGTGGCTGTCAGCTGCCGGCTCCGTCGGGTGTGGCGCACAACACCCGCCAGAAAGCTCGCCCAGGGCGATCAGAATTCAGGATAGGCAAGCTAGCGTGCGCTGCGTGCGTGCGCTGGCAGGTGTGGGTGGCACCTGCTTCTGTCACGGGACGCAAGGGACTACCTTCGAGGGGCACATGCCGCAATGCCGCAGACCCGAGACATGCGCAAGTGGCGGGCAGGCGCGCAGTGGCCGGCGGAGAAGCCCCCCCCCCCCCCCCCCGCCTGTCCCTTAGTAGTATATTTGTACGGGGACCCGTAAGGATAGTGTCCATAGATAGTTTTTTTCCGCCCCCGGGACAGGACTGGCACCAGTGAAACCCTTGCAGCGTCTCTACGACGGCCGTTTAGGCAGCAATCCAGTTACGGAAAGCCCGGGTAGGCGACAGATAGTTGCATTTATGTAAACATACATTTCTGTACATATCTAGCAGATGAGAATTGTAGATGGTCGGTACCTACGTGGTACGTAAGGATTAATCCTTGGGCCTGTCAAGGGATATGACACGGGATGTATAATTACATGAGCTAGCTTCAAAAGGCGGTCAGGAAGTCACCCGAAAAGGCAATAGGAAACGCCCACTACAACAACTGCGAGGTGGCTGGAAGTAGCAACAGAAGAGGTCAAGAGGGTGCGGAATGAGCACGGGCGCACGCATCATACTTGGCCGCCTGCATTCCGGCTGCCGCAAAGAAAATGCCGCCTAAGGTACCATGCACGCAAGCATAGACTCGCTGCAACACACCAACCTCCGCCGTGTGTGCGACAGGTGATCATGGCGGAACTCGGCGCCGGGCTGGCGGGCGACAAAGTTCCGAAGAGCCTGGACGGACTGACCACGAAGGAAGCATGAAGTCGGGGCGGAAGGACCCCGGCGCCCAAGGAAGTTTCGCACAACAAGCAACACCATAAAGATGTAGGCTACCGTCAAAGCAGATTTTCCGAGGCGCCGTGGTCCTCAACCACAAAAGGGTAGTACCGGTGAACACTCTGCACCGGGGCGGAAGACGTTCGGTCCGCCGCCAGCTTGTTGTGCTCCGCCTCGGTCGCCGCGATTCCCGGGGTGCACCAGCGGGGTTCGCTGCCCCAAGTGGGTGTCGTGGAGGGCACGCACGCAAAATCGATCATGTGATCGCACGCCGGGCCCCCCTACCCCGCCAGCGTCAAATCTGGCGGCCGCGAGCGGTCCGTTAGGCGCAGCCCGCTCGCCTCAAGGGTCAAGTCGCCGACTCTCGAGCACTCCCGGTCGAGCACCGCCCCCGCTTCAATCGCCACGGAAGCCCACAGATTTTATAATGCGGGATGTAGAGTCGGGCGAGGACGCACTGGATGTGCTGTACCGGTAGACCGCTCTACCGCCGTAGTTTCTACACGCACACCGTGCCATGTCTCAAAAAGTACAATTCGGCCGTTTTTGGGAGGGGCTTGGCCCACACTCAATTTAGATGTAAACACAGTACGTTACAATGTTTGCTCAAAGTGGCCCCGGCGGCACAGTAGTTCAGCCAGTCTGTGGTGCCGGCTCTAGCTTCATCGGTATTCGACATTATCGAATAGCAGCCAGCAATGCCTTAGACCCGACTCCCAAGAGACTCCACGCACAGACTTTTAGGTTTATTGTGCCGTACATGTAGATATATAACGGCGCCCGTTTTTAGTTTTTACACCCGTTGGGTAAGCCACGTGTACGCCGACGTCTACGCAGTCACTTATTACGTAGCGTCATCTGCGGGGAGCGCAGGTCGCCGCCATGATGTCAATTCTAGGTGCGCCCCCCGTACCGTCATGCAAACCTTGCCAACGTTGCTACCTGGCGTATTGGCGGGGCACCCTCAAAGTAACCCTTCACAGAACCTGCGACGTACGCCGGCGTGTACGCGCTGCGTACAACGGGGCGTCATCAGCGGAGAAGGCATTCCGCCGGAGAAATTCGTTCGTAGTGTAGGCTCATGCTGCGCGGTTTCACTAGGCTCCCAGCATGTCTCGTAATTATAATGTAATACCCCGTATTTATCTTGTAATCTTACCAGTAGTTTGACACTTGTATGTCGTCATTCCGTGACGTACTCGTAATAAACTGAATCAGGCGCATATCACACGTCCTCGCGACGCTGCATCCAACGCAGACTATTTTTACATCTGCCCCTTGAAGCCCGACAATCTCGATGCGCTCTGGCCTAATCCTCGATAGCGCGCGCGCGGCAGTGCCAGTGGGCGGGCGCGCGGCAGTGGGCGGGCGGAATAAATTATTTACATCCGGTTTTGACTGGGACCGCCTCGGCGGCCGGCTTGCTGCTCGCGGGTGGCCGCAGCGGCTACGGCGGCCCGGCGGCCGGCCCGCGACCCGAGCGCCCCACCGCCCGCCCAGGCCCCGGCACCACCCCGGCCATGGACCAGCCCTCCAGCCGCCGGCTTGGCGGGCTGCTTGGCCTTCTTGGCCGGGGGCTCCGGGCTACTGCCCTCGTCGACGTTGTCGCCGGGGACGGCTTGCGTGGCGGCCAGGTTCTTGACCGCGTTGGTGTTGTGCTTGATGATGCCGCCCGCCCTCTTCTGCTGCTGCGCCAGCACGCCCACCAAGCCGTGGAGCTTTGGCAACGCAGCGGTGCCCGCCAGCGGCAGCGACACGATCTGTTGCGCTGAACACTCGATACGATCGGCTTATTACCGCCGAACGTAGGGACTGGACGGGGGTCTGACACAGCAACTGCGAAAGTCAGTATGCGTGTTGATTGCTTGTGGTGGCGGCGGTGGCTGTGTAATCGAACAAGTGCGGAAACAAACGCGACTCACCTGCGGCTTCCCAATGCGGCGTCACCTCGCAGACCTCCTCCTCGCCCTTGAACATCACGTTAGCAGGGGGGCACTTGCCGGCTTGGTAGTACCTCCCCAGCTCGCTCTGGTGCCATGCCTCTGCAAGATCGAGGGCCTTCGCGAGTCCGTCCGCGCTCGGCAATGGTCCCTTTTTCCTACCTCCTTGGCCGTCCTTGCCCTCATCCTGGAAGTAGTACCGAGCGAGGTAGTTCCTCAGGGGGTGTACTCTCGGAACGCGACAATGACGGCCTCCTTGGCGTAGACGACGTTGTCGGCTGTGTAGCCAGCACGGTAGTTGAAGGTAGTGTAGCAGATCCGCTCGGTGTACGGGGGCGCGGCGATGGGAAACATGTACGTCTTCTTCAGAGGGTAAGGGATCCCTGTCTGATTGTCGCGAGGCCAGCATTCGTCAAAGGCAGCCGACAGCACCGCCTTGTCCTTAGCTGCAGGAGCAAACAGCAAAACGCGGCACGGGGCGGTCAACGCATGTGCAATTCAAATCCCCCACGCAGTCATGTCGGCCACTCGCCGACTCAGTGTACCTTTCAGGGTGGATTGGAGCCTCCAACTCATAGTGAGAGTATGGGATGGACCGTCGGCGGAGACGTTCTTAACCGCGCTCTGCGAGTGCGGTATGCGAGTGCGGCCTGCGGGTGCGAGTGTGCGTCAGGCGGGCGCAGCGCTGCTGCTTTATTAAAAAAACACCAAGTCCAGCGCCGCGCGCCCAGAAGACCTCGCGCAAGACCCAGATGATCATCGCGCTCCGCAGTTGGCGCACTCCGGCTTGCTGTGTAATCATCGCTTAATGTCCCGTATATATCCCGTATGTTGCGTTTACATAAGGACAGATTTGACACACAATTGCGACAGAACCGCAAATCGGCCGTAGCTAACCCTTAACGGGGAATGGTCGCGTAATCTGGCGTACTCCGCTTCTAAATCGATTGCACGTGTCTACTGCTCAAGCCCAAACAGTCAGACAAATGGCTGATTATACGTCATGGCTGCCGACGGTGGGGTAGTAGGTCATAACAACATGTTTCGTACTGCCCAACTGCGCGCGATGGATGCAGCCCCGGAAGTGTAGCCACAGGCCGTGGCGAAAGGGGCAGCCCCCGGACCCGAACCCGACGAGTCGGTGGAGGAAACGTCAGCCCCCGCGCCCGTACCCGGCGAGGTGCTGCACTGCCCGTGGGACGATCTACCTGAGGACGTGTGGGCGAACATTCAGGAAAAGGCCGCTAACAGCTGCCCCGTAGTGTTTGTCGCCCTAAAGGAATGGCTCGCTCGAAGGACTGTGAGCCGCGCGTGGTCAAAGGCGTGGCTGCCCCTCCAAGAGCACACAAGCTTCGAAAAACTTCGGCGGGTTCAAGAGGACACATGGAGTAGGCGACCATACGTGCCTAAGTTCAAACGAGGCGATCTTGTGACGCCTCCTGCTGCCTTGCCCGACCTCCTCCCCCCTTTGCCAAGGTGGGAGGTACTAGTTATCCATAGCGGGGAAAGTACAAGGTAAGTAGCGAGTAGCAGCACGCAGAAGTGCTGTAATTTTAGGATTGTGTAACAGTCCGGCAAGCCTTACCCCTTTGACTGTCCCAACTGTATCACCTCTCTTTACAATCCCTCGTACCCAGCAGACTGCCAGCAGGGGCTGTTTAAAAACCGCCGTGGATTCAGATTGCAAAGGGGGCTAGGTTTATTTGGGCGGTGGGTGCGCAGGGCATCAGCGGAGCCGGGGCGCTGCGCGGCATTGCTGGGCAGCATAAGTTTGATCGATTACGTTTACAAGCTATACGGAAATTCAGCTAGCAGTTCAGGGTCATTGTGTTATATGCGCACCACACATACTGCCCCACATCCTGTGAGGACATGCCAAACTTGAATAAGTGCTGGCCTGTCGCTATATCCGGATCAGCATAGAAGCAGCACAGTTTCTCCTGTGTGATGTGCTTCAGCGCGATAGGGAAGGCGTGATGCCCCCTGCGAATGTTTGGCCGAAGGGGCGCCTTGCTCTGCCACACACCAATGCCGAGGGGGGGGGGGGGCTATTGTCATGCGCTTAACTGCGTGCAGTCGACACACAACGAGGGTGAAGTTCGGCAGCGAAGGGCTGGTGTGGGTCATCTCCAGGAAGTACTGCACTTCCCCAACATACATATGGCTGTCATGCTGCTCCACCTTGGCACGCCTGTCTCGCAGTACGGCATGCTTGCCGTATTCATAAGTTGGCACCCACTGCTCGTCTCATTTATTGTGTCTACACACCACAGGCATGTCTCGGGCTTCTTATGCACAACCTGCATGTATGTGTATACCAGAACTCAGCAAGGCGACACTATGTAGGCAGTTTGGAGTCAGGCGTTGGGGGGGGGGGCGGGGGGGGGGGTGCCTTTATCCAGAAGATGCGCTCCTATCTTGCACTGGTGATACAGGTTGTACCTGCGGGGTAGTGCAGCCAGCAACCTCATTAATCATAGTCAACGATCATAACATATCAATTTCGACCGCAGATAAGAGTTGAATTGACTCATGTCCGTCGATTTCACAAACCGCATTTCCATTGCTAGCGCGGCCAGGGCAGCGGGGCGCCAACGCGCCGCGGCCGGGGCAGCGGGGCGCCAACGCGCCGCGGCCGGGGCAGCGGGGCGCCAACGCACCGCGGCCGGGGCAGCGGGGCGCCAACGCGCCGCGGCCGGGGCAGCGGGGCGCCAACGCGCCGCGGCCGGGGCAACGGGGCGCCAACGCGCCGCAGCCGGGGCAGCGGGGCGCCAACGCGCAGCAGGGTAGCAACGCGCAACAGGGAACGCATTAGGCGGTTCACATATGGTAGCAGAAAGTTGCATATATACCCGGAACATGTTGCGTTAAGATTCTGACCTATGACCTGAGTTCAGGTTATGATTCAATGGGGGTAGAGAAGGGGCATGGGTCCGGGGGGGGGGGGGGGTCACTTGATGTTATGGGGGTCGAGCTCCATTTCATATGCGCGCTTCCATGCCGGCTCAAGCTCCAGTGTGCCAGTTCCTTGACATTACTTATCCAGCGCCTCTGCGCAGGCCGCTCAGTTGGCGGGGGCGGCTGAGGCGCCTTGCTTCACGGCGGCTGACGTCCCGGTACTGAAGTCATACCTCGCAAGAGCGTCTCTCGCCGTCGCTGTCGCTGCGGCTGTCGTCAGAGGGGTTGCCTTCCACAACCCCCGCGATAATGCCTTCGGCGTCGCTATCGGCGTCGAGAAGCTGGCGTAGCTCATGCCAGGTGCACATATGCGCGCAAGCATCTAAACGAATGCGCGTGTAGTAAGGATGAAGCACAGCAAATCATAGTTTACACGTGGCCAGTGCGATACCCTCACCCCTTAGCGAATTTCTAAGGACCCCCCGAAGCCACCGTCGGTGGGTGCGCAAGGGGCGCACGCCGGAAGGGCGCCAATGGCGCCTTGAGGCAGCCTGTGACTGAAATCGCTCAGCTGCTTTGTCGTCGGGTATAGCGGTTGTATCTTCGACTCAGTTAGCTCTTCCGAGTCGCCATCGTCGTAAATCACCTTCATCACCAGCTCCCTATCAGCCGGGTCTGCGTCCTCGTTATCCCATCTCTAGCCGACGACCTGGGTGTTGGATGATACACACGGGTGGCTGTCACATGTCGGCTGTGGGGCTATATATATGGCAGGTGGAACGGGGGGGGGGGGGGGGGGGGAGGAGACTACCTGGCCGAGAAAGGTCCCCCGCGTCCCGAACGTCTTGGTTATAATAGCGCCCACGTGAAGTTCGGCATTCATCTCCTGCGCTGCCATGTTTGCTGCCAGGCCACCATCAGATGACACCGAACGCCCCTCCCCTCCGCCGGGTGCGGGGCTCGCTGATTCGTTTCGGGGAGACGAGAGCGGCGGAGAGGCGGCGGGGGCGATGGCGGCGGCGACGGTATCGATGCACCCGGTGGCTCGCCCCGCATTTCGGTCTGACCGGGTCCGGACGGAGCAGAGGGGTGACGGCCGTACAGTGCAGCAGCTACCGCAAAGCGCCATCGTCACCGGCTGCGACAGGCGCGGCGGTGGACGGGGGCGACTGGGCGCATGCCCATCTGTGTGTCGTAGAACCGAGTCTTCGTGAAGCAGGCGCCACACGCGCAGCAGCGCATTTTCTTGGTCACCTCTACCCACGTCCCCTCGGAAGGCGTCTAGCCCTCCTTGCCCTCAGGAATACGGCGCTTGGATTTGCGATGCCCGATGGCACACCACTACTCGGCGCCGGCGGCTCGCAGCGGTGGGGGTTGGTAGGGGCTAGTCACTGGCGCTCCGACGCTGGTGAGATGCATGGTAGTAAAGTGTCCGTTGCGAGTCGTCACGGAGCTTGTATTGTGAGGCGTTAAAGTACAGCGTGGCGGGAGTCCCAAAGATTACGGCTAACCACGCGAGGCGCGATGCAGGCCCAATGTACTACGGGGACGGCACGACATGGTACTGGTATAAATTACGGAAGGCGGCCCCGCCGCCGGGGACTTCATTGCGACTACCGAGCCTAGCAGAAAAGTGGCGATTACACGGTATATACAGCGATTACAAGCCCATTCCGTGGGAAAATCGCGATTACAGGCCATTAAGTATAATTCCGGGACAGTCTGGGAGGCTAGTGCTTGCTTGGCATGGCGGTACGAGGTCATGATGGTGCGCGTATCGCGCGCCACGTGACGCGGCACTGAATGCTGCTGGCTTGTAGTTCTAAGTTAATACGAATCAACAGCAGAATCTGTGCCACATATGTGCGAAAATACGCGTTCATCGCATCCTCTCTGCAGACCCAATGCCCCACATACGATATACCGGTACTCGGCTGCCCGTGGACCGTCTAAATATGGCTATATATTCGGCTGTCCGCAGGTATAGCTTGCACGGATCTATTGTATGGCTTTAACTGGTTTCACGGAGCCTTGGTTGCGATCCACGAGTTTAGTGGTTCGATTCCCCTATCACCCAGAAATCGGATTAGTCATCCATGGTCGACCATGGATGGGATAGGATGGAATGTTCGCTACACTCGTATCGATATTCGGCTGCCCGTCATCGATACGAGTACAATCCGATATACCAGTACGCGACTGCCCGCGTAACGGCTATATGGCTATATATGCGGATGCCCGCAGGTATGTGACAATCTCTGATCTTTTGTATCGCTTTCAGACACAACTCCCGTGGTTGGAGGCTCGAGGGGTCACGGACTACTTATGCAATGCTTTGAAGGCGGCGCAGCAAATCAGTTTCGATGTGCCCCTCCACTCTCACAGTGCGCATCTAAGCCTCCAACCTTGCTGGGGATCCAAGGTGAGCGCACCTCCGTCCTCCGTCAATGTCGGGCAACTCGCGCTACGAGTCATGGGAAGGGGTGATGGAAGCGAGAGCGGGTGTAGTCGAGACGAGAGCGAGAGAGGGTGCAACGCCTGCCATCATATTTTGGTGCGCAGCACCGAGCCGGCGGTCATTGCCCCAAATACGCACCTCCATGATGTCATACCCGTTGCAAAAAACTTCGGTCTACAGCGGGACGAAATAATTACTCATCAGCGGGGAAAATTCGACAGATCGGCTGTGCTCGCCGCTGCCAAGGGCATAAACATATACAATATATCCTGAACCATGGCGAAGTAATGATTGCGTAAGGCGGGCCGACGATCCGTTTGCTAGCTGCCGCGAAGGCACCGGGGAATAGCGGATCTGCGTGTAAGTCGGCATGCCGACAAGGCTACTCGAGGTCGCTTATGAGATGATATGCGGCTCGCCCCCGGAAGGCAGCCACCGTGTCTCGATGTCCGTTGTAGGGGTCCCAAACGACAAGATTCATCCACATACTATTAATGGAGGTTGTAAGACTGTGGTACACCCAAGGGAATGTGAAGATGCATGGCCTTTCCTTTTTGCTTAGTTGTTGCGCGTATGTCCGATAAAATCCCGCGTCAGTGTTGAGTCTGTCAATCGCCCAAGCCTGCCCCATCTTAGAAGCTGCTCGAAGTCCGCACGAGAGATTCCCACATCTGGGATTCCCTGCGCCGCCGGCGGTTTTGTAGCATGCCACAGGCGGCATCACTGACATCGCAATATGCACCTCAGAATCGTAGTAAAATGTGCATGCCTTACGCAAGTAGCTGCGCTGTCCGCTATCACCTTACCTCGAAGCCGCGAAGATGGGAAAGTCCCCGATCTTGGTCGCCTTGCGCAGGGCAATCAACACGTCATCCGGTACTTGCTTCAACGCTTCGCGCATATCTTGCTTCACAAGCTCATCGTGGAAGTGGTGCTCGTCGGGGTTCATGTCGTACTACTCCGGCACGACCTCAGAAAGCCTCCTATTCGTCGCATGCGCTCGGCGATTCGGTGTGTTATCCCGGTCGATGGTTGGATGCAACTCCTCGCTTTACGCGGCATAAAAGGGCGTGATATGCCAATCTGGGCATGGCGCGTGAATGACGTGGTTGGCACGGAAGCTGGCGAACAAGCGGAAGGAAGGGCAGGGCTCGTCTTTCCCGCGCAACGCATGCATCTTGTCGCCGTCACCGGGAGCGCGCATGCCTCCGGAGGGCTGGCATGGGTGCTCTAACCCGTAAAAAACGAAGGCCAAGGCGGGACGGAAATATGACGCTCGGCCTGAATCTTCGTCGCAAGCGGCAAAGTACGCGGGATCTGCGACGCTGGTGAGGACAAGCCTTGAGTGGAGCTCCTTCCGAGTCGCGCAAACATTATTCACCTTGTGCAAGAAGACCTACACCTCTGGGCGGATCTCATCAATCCACCGCATCGTGCCCAACGAGCTCGTCGCCGCAACTGCATATTGCATATATACCGTGCAAATTTCCTTCATAAGCCTAGTAAAAAAGGAGGCAGCGCGCATTTACATGATGGGGGGGGGGGGGGGGGGTCACCAAATTGGGAGAAAGGAAGTGCCTCGTCTATAGAAGCACATTGGGACCGCGCCAAATCAGGGTGAGGGGGGTCGCAGCACCCGAAGTGCACGATGAGTTGAAAGCCGCCCTCTATGCCATCGCAGTGTGGCGCGCCAAAGTCAAGCTCGCCGTCGGCCGCGATGAATGAGGGACGCATGGATCCGCAGAATTCCATGATTTCATATCCCGAGCTCACTTTTCATCGCCTCCGTGTACTCTCCGAGTATGCCTCGAATCTCGGCGTACAACATGGCGTTGTCGGGCGAAGCTCGCAGCCAGTCCCGAATCTTGACATCATACGGGCCTAACTACTCGAAGCGGAGGTCTTCGGGACATGTGAAGAACCCAAAGTATGATCCAAGCTTGTGGTGATACACCATGCTACAACGGTTTGATAGCGGGGCGAGTCTGGCGTAGTCCATGGGAGGAAGGGGGTGACCGGTGAAATCCAAAACGAGATGCTGCCGGTGGCCTTTTTGATATTCTCCCAGCCATTCTCGGCTGTAATCTCCCCATTCTCGTACATGGCCGTGAGCTTGGATTTCAATCTCGTCGTCACTTGCCCACAAGCGAGTGGACGCGGTTCTTTGAGGAAGAGGTCGCTACCCACGGGCGACAAATTGAAGAGGCGGGTCGTCGATTGGCACCGCAACCATGTCCACATCGTCTGGCGCTGCGAATGGAAGTGGCCGCGACGGGAACGACGCCTTCACATGAGCCGAAACCCGGGGCGCTGCACACGTCTGAGCGAGGCGATGCCTCCCGGATGTTGCTGAAGGGTGCTACGGGGCCGCTTGGGCACAAATGGGGCAGATCCGCTATGGGCTTCGGGTTAACCAAGACGGCGGGCTGAGGACGGGGCGCGGGCTTCCCCGCCTTGAAGTTCGTCTCCCCATCGTTGCCGTCGTCGTCATCAACGATCGTATTGCACTTGTTGGGTGGGGATCTCTCGCGCTTCATCTCGACGACCGGTCCCTTGCCCTTCTCGGCAACGCGCGCATCTAGACCCGCCGTTGCCGAGTCGGAGCGAAGGCGTCGTTGTTGCTCCGCGAGAGCAACCACCGCAGAGGCGCCGTCCCGCTGCGACCGAGCTCGCTGACTTGGGCCTGCGTCATGATGCGGGTCGGCCTGCGTTGCCGCGGGTTTGGAATCTTGCTTGACACGCACGAGTCTTGAGGCAGTGCCAGCTCCGCGAGAAGCAAAAGGCGCGTCGGGTGCCTTCTCCGGCCTGACTCCATATATACATAATCTTGTCACGCACCCACCGAGTCACGTTGCCGCCGTTGCGGCACGGATTGCACGGGTACGGCAGTGGAAAAGACGGTTCACATCCCAGGAAAAGACCTTTTGCCCCAGTCCGGGAAGTCGGACAACAACATATTATTGTAATGCATGGCGGCACGAATCGGGTGGCCAAGATGCTTGCTCCCGGTGAACTCCACAAAGACAACCGTCTCCACATCGGCCTTCCAAGTGTCGGGCTTCCTAGTGCCCGGCAGAATCTCGTTGCCAGACAAGCTGCGCTTGTTCTTCTCGCAGTGCGGGCCGCTTCGCGCACGCACCCAAACATAGCGGTAGAGAAGGCCACCCATGCCGGTGTGAGAGCCGTCTTTGCACGGTAGCGGAACTACACGAACATGGCCCATAACGACGGCCAATTTGTTCACGTCATCCTCCATCCGGCCTAGATAGGGCAACACCGGTCCATCCGTCAGCCCCGTGTCCCCCGGAATAGTGCCAGTGAAGCCGGGAAGGAAGTCATGAGGCATGCGGTCGATTACGCCATAGTAGGGCGTGGCGTAGGGGTAGGCCCACAATGGTTGCAACAAAAAGAGAAAGGGAGCCCACCGGTAAGCGAAGCGTTGCGCATCTGACACGGTGACGACCGATTTCGGCGGCCCTTGCAAGCCCTCGCCGGCCGGCACTGCGCTTGTCATGAAGAACATGTTGAGGACGATGAAGGTGAAAGCCCTAACTTGCAAGATGTAGCCCGCCCAACATGTGAAGGAAAAAGCGTATTGAGTGGTGGTCGCACCTTGCGAAAGAGAGGTAGCTCGCCCCTCGCATCCTTGGTGATATCAAGCAACATGGCCCGAGCGTGCGGAGCGTGTGGCCGCCTATCGGAGACGCGGCGATTGGCGCCGAGGAAGTCGAAGACAAAAGCCGGCGCGACAATCTTCCGACCACGTGACGGCCAGATCGCTGTGGGGAAATGACCGGGGGTTCAAATGAATGATGTCAAACCAGAATGTCAGCAAAGCCTCGTCGAGTTCCTCCCACTTGCCCTTGCTATAGTTCAAATCAAGCACAAACTAGACATGGTTGATAAGGTCTCCTCAGTCGAAGAATGACGTACGGGACTGTTGCACGGTACCGGCGCATTTTAAGCGCAGATTCTTCGAAATGTGGAAGAACTCGGCAAGGCACAAGCGAGGCCTCCCCGAGCTCGACCGCATTGAAGGCGGACTTGCGCGCCTTAGCAACGTAATCTTTGACAAGCAGTCCGAGTTGGGTTGGCGCGTCGGAGCGGTCCATGATGTTGGATTCGAGCCACTTGGCGAATATGGCGTCGATGTCATCCTTGAGGGGTTTCCATATGGCATGCTTGGGCTTGGGCGGGAGATTGGGCGAGAAACTGTGGAGGGTGCGCTTTTTGACTGATGTAGTCCATATTGGTGGCAGAAACATTATGCGAAGGTACACGAAGGCATATTAGAGGCAAATACGCCTACTCCCCCCCCCCCCCCCTCGAAGCAGTATTGCATCGATCACGCTATTACCTCAATGGGATTGCTTTTTGGAGTCCAAGACAGATTCGGGCTTCGGAGGGGGATGCTTCTCTTGGACGACGACCAGCGAAGGCATAGGCTCCTCTTGCATGGTCATGCTAGCATGCGCGCGCGATACGCAAACCAAGCGAGAAAAAATCTAGTACATATCTTGCCCCGCAGTGCACGGAACATTCTGCAACCATGTTGTGTCATAATGCACGGTCACCCTGCCTCCTCCCCGACCCCCGAAAGCAGTAACCTCAAAGATCTTGCGCTTCGATTGTTTCGCTTTCGCAGATGCGGGCGTCGGCGGAACCGGCCTCTCATCGCCGACGACTAGCGAAGGCATGGACTCCGGCTTGACCGTGCTAGCCTGCGCGTACGATGCGCCAAACAAGGGTGGGCAATTGCAAACACAATTATTGCTAAACGGCGGGGCCCGGCGGAACATGTCGCGGTCAGATTGTGCAATTGCTACTTGTAATCAGGCGCAGTCAACCTACCTCCTCTCTGATCACTGTAAATAACAATCCCATTAATCATAATCAACGATCTTGACGAATCATTTTGACCGCAGATAAGAATTGAATCGACTCTTATACCGTCGATTCCACAAACCGCATTACGTTTGCTAGCGCGGCCGGTGTAGCGGGGCGGCATCGCGCCGCGGCGCCGTGGTAGTGGGGCGGCAACACGCAGCATGGTACGCAGTAAGCGGTTCACATTGTAGAAGTAAGTTGCGTATATGCCCGAAACATGCTTCGTTAAGATTCTTACCTATGACATGCTCCCCCCCCCCCCCCCCCAAGGGAAGGGTCGCACCCCAAGATTCTCCCCTTCAAAGTCCTTCTTGACCGACGCGGGTGTGGGAGAAGACGGGTGCGGCAAGGGTGGTAGACAGCGACGATGCCTATATCGATGCGTGATGGTGGCCCAAGTCGTCTGCCGGGACAATAATTGTTAGGCTATGCTTTAGCCAATAGTCCAAGCCCTTTAGTATGATGCAGCGAAAGGATTTGGAAAGTATGGCCAATCTGTATTCTGGTTACAAAGTTTTAAATAGTCTATGTTTGTTTCTGTGTATGGAAGACTGCCCGAGGCGGTATTTACACCCGCCGAGGTTGTCGTCATACCTGGTTGTGTTAGCCACGTACGGCCAACGACAGGGAACTGCAGAAAATTCCAGAACAGTCTTCGGCCTTCTACTATTATTATACCCGCACTATACTAATATATGCAGAGACTCCGCAGGGATGCGTAGTCGTACTACTAAAGCGGGACATTACAGCTAAAAGGGAACTGACGTATAACACTCTCTCCCCCTTAAGCACAAGCGTCCTCGCTGTGCAGGCTTCAAAGAACTAGGGAAAATGTTGATCTTGGTCTTGACGCTCAGGCGGAAAGGGCTCGGGTTGGGTAGCGGTTACGGAACCGAATGAAGTCCGGGCTTGCAGGAAACGGTCGGTATCCCTTTGACTGCAGAAACGACCGGAAAGTGTTCAAGTGTTTGACTCCGCGTAGGGCCTCCCTGGTTCCTCGCTTGGCACGCCGTATGGGAATGCCCATCGTACTCGAAACAATAGTCCAGTGCCATTGTTGTGGAAGGAAACATCGAGCACATCTTGGAATCGTGGAATCGGTTCGCATCGTGGACAGTCGGTACTCGTACTGGCTTTGCTGGTCGATTGGGGTCGTCGTGCCACTTCTCCAGCATACTAGCAAGTACCACATCGTGGACTCGTACGCCCGCATGTAGTTGCAATTGGAAAGCAACTGGTGAAATTTGCTCCGCAATTACAAAGCGGCCCATGTAGCGATCACGTAGCTACTTAGCACATGGCTGCTAAATGAACTAATTCAGATAAGAGGCCTACAGCTTAACTCTGTCGCCGGGCTGGAATGGTACATGTAGTCGCTTACGATTAGTTGCAGTATGCATTCGAGCTTGAGCCTCCAGTACATAATTATGTGCGAAGCGATGAAGCTCCTGCATATATTGTAGTGGTTAGGTAGAGTACGAGTAGGCTCCGCTGCGAGTTGAGCAGTAGCAGGTATAGTCGGCTCGAATCCCAGTGTCGCCTTCAAACAAGGGGACATAGTAGTCGAAGTCGACTGAGCAGCGTTGGTCGCAAACTCTGCGTTAGTTGGTGAGATGATTGACCCAATCATCGTGCAAGGGGTGCACGTAGCAGCGTAGCACTTGCTCCCATGTCCGATTAGTCCGCTCCGTCTAGCCATCGGTTTCCGGATGATGAAAAGCTGTAGAGATGTTTAGCTTGGTACCCTGGGTCTTGAACAAAGTTTGCCAGAATTCTGACATAAATCTCGGGTCTCGGTCAGAAATGAGCTTTGCCGGTAATGTCCACCAGGCCTTAAGCATTAATTGTCTTTGTAGCTGGCTCAATAATTACTCGCTTGGACAGTAGACATACAATAACAACTACTGAGTCATACCCTTGGCACTTTGGAAGGTCCGCGATTAAATCCAGGGTCATTACATACCTCAAATGGCCGTGATGATACTTCATGAGGCTGAAGTAGACCGTATGGCTTATGTCGGGCCGCCTTGGTACGTTGACATGTAGGGCGGCGTCGTGCGTAGTGAGTGTCAGTTTCCTTCATACGGGGCCACCAATACAGTTCCAGAGTACGCGCCAGCAGCCGTCGTTCTCCCGGGTGTCCAGAAGTAGGTGCGTCATGTAACTCGTACAATACTCGTTGTCGCAGGTCCGCGCCACATTTCGTACGTAAAGCCGCGAGCTGTAGGCGTACAACACGCCATCGCTGTTTCGTACTAGCTAGGATGGTAAAGGTTTCCGCGATTTCAGATATTCGTCAGAGTCGTATGCCGTCTTGATTTCTCCGTAGAATTTGTTGTCCGCGTATAGTCGCGACTCCATGGCGAATAAAATTGAGTTTCTTTCGCAGTTAGCCTCGTCTTTTGATCAATCGTTCAGCAGCTCCAGCTTATGTAGCGCATCCTTCAAGTCAGGTCGTCGAGAGAGAGCGTCCGCATGATTTGCATCTCCTCGCTTGTAGATGATGTCCATATGCCGTTGATAAGGTGCAAAGACCTGCAGCCATCGCACTTGACGTGTCGACAAATTGCGTTGGCGAAAGAAGTGTCGTAGCGTGTTGTGATCGGCGATGACAGTAAAGCCCGCCGCTCCATCGAGGTAGAATCGGAACTTCATAAGTGCATCACAAACCGCCAACAATTCTTGCTCATGCACCGGGTAATGAACTTCGTGCTTGTTCATCTTGCGCGCATGATACGCAACATGTCGTAGTCCGAGCCTTGATCTTGCTGTAGCACAGCTCCCATTGTAAATCCATGAGCGTATGTATACATTGTGTAACGGGCGTTCGCAGATGTGTCCGGCATATTCAATACGGGTGCTCGTACCATTGCGTCCTTCAATGCACAAGATGATGCGTCAGCAAGAGGATTCCAGGCAAACTCCGGTTGATTCTTCGTCAGGTCGTTGAGTGTCGCCGCAAGAGCCGCAAAGTTATGGATGAACTTACGGTAGTAGCCAGCAAGGCCGAGAAAACCTCGTACGTCCTTTACGGTTTTCGGCACGGGCCACTGTTGAACAACTTTAACCTTACATGGATCCATCTTGATCTGTCCCGCTTCGACGATATGGCCTAGAAACTCCACGCTAGCACGGCCGAACGAACACTTCGACGGCTTGATATGCAAATGGTGTCGTTGCATCTCCCGTATCACCAATCTGATATGCTCGAGATGCTCTTCTACTGTCTTGCCGTAGATCAGCACGTCGTCCAGGTATACTACGGAGAACTTTCCAAGATATGGTTTCAAAACCCGTTTCATCATCGTTTGGAACCCAGCTGGGGCGTTTGTCAGGCCCGTATGGTAGCACGCAGTACTCGTAGAGTCCATAGTACGTCCGAACTGCTGCTTAGTGGATGTCTTCCGGTTAAATTCGTACTTGATGATAGCCCAAAGTATTGAAAGTAGTTGCTCCGGGTAGTGAGTCCAATAATTCGTCGATACGAGGAAGCGGGGTCCGGTCTTTCTTCGTAAGGTCGTTGAGTTTGCGGTAGTCGACACACATGCATACGCAGAGTGCCGTCCTTTTTACGAACGAATAAAATAGGGGCGCCGTAGCTTGATTTCGACGGACGTATCCAACCTTTAGTAAGACAAGAATCCCTCCAATTGCGACCGTACCTTCTGCAGCTCCGCTGGTGACATACGGTACGTCCGATATTTTGAGGGTTCGTCGCTCTCTAGGTTGATCTCAAAGTCGAACTCGCGCTCCGGTGGTAGGTCGACAGGCTCCGCGATGATGTCCGCGATCTCAGTGACGGACTCCTACAACTCCTTGGTCCACTCGGTCGACTGGTACGTACGCATCTCAGCCACTGCATCGAGCACCTCGCGTAACGCAACAGCAAATAGTTGTTCACCGCGACTCTTTCGAAGTTCCTTCGCCATTCTAGCCGCGTCCATGTGGTAAACCGTTGTAGGTACATTTTAATGTTCTGCTGTAGCTATAACCTCTCAAGTCTTCCGGTGATTAATGATTTTACCAGTACAGTCGATGTCAAGATTAACTGATTCAAGCCAAGGTTGTCCGAGAACTATGTCGAATTTATCCAAGTTCGTAGCTATAGCGTCCAATTTGTAGTCGAATGCTCCTATGGTAAGTACTTCGCTCCTCAACCGCTTGGTACTCGTGCTCGTGATGCCGTCGGCCAGTTTAATGCGATATCTACCGCCGGATACCGTAGGGCGTTGATGCTGCTACACCCACTCGGTACTCATAAAAGTCTCGGTTGCACCAGTCCACCAATATTTTACAGTGTTTTCCTCGTAGCTCGCCAGATTTACGGTCAGCGGCCGGGTACCTTTCGGTGGAGGTACGTTGAAGATACGCGCTCTGGAACCTTCATTAGGTAGTCGGACGTTACGGTTAACATACTCGTCAATGTGCTCTCCGAAGCTCTCGAACCGTAGCGGGTAGCGTGCTGTGTCTGTCTCCAGATACCCCGTAGGCCGTGCTTCCAGTATTCTCCCAAAATGTCCACAGTTCATCGTCAGAAGGGGTCTTTGTAGGTACACTATGACAGCGAACGCGATGCAAGTATACATGGCACCGGTTGTCTTCCACTCGCCGAGTGCCGAGGTACCGTAGATTGCTCTCTTGTACTCGATACCCAGTTCGCTCGGATAATCGTCGTACTGCTGTTGTCTCCGGTGTCGCTTCAGTAGCGTCGCGCTTGCCATCTGAAAACCATATCAGTCCGTTGTCTTCTACAGTCAGAAGCACTCGCCTTCCATCGGTCACTAGTACCTTCGAGTGCGTCCACTCGGGCTTCGGTGGGGTTCTCATGTGCTGCGGTAGAAACTGTACGCCGGTGCCATCGTCGAGGTAGCTATGTGTCGCCCATCGAGTCGGGCCGGCATCTTGCCTCGCACCTCCTATTCCGTCGTTTGTAGGGCACGTAAACACAGAAGTCTCCGCCGGTAACTCATCCACCAGGCGAACATTTCTCATTAGTCGAAACCACGGTTTATATGACCATTTTGGGACCACAATAATTGCTCGTAAATGCGGATGCAATAAATTTTGCCGAAGGTAGTGGCCCCCAAAAAACTTCAATTCGGTCACACGGGGCGTTTAGCCAAATACGCCGATATTCTCAGAAATCATGCATGTTCTTGAAACGAGCGAGCCGGACAGCAGAAACTTCCAGAAACTTGAGAATTCAGGCCGTCGTTGTCGCAAGCTCAGTCTAAGTCTCAGGTTCCGTAGTTCTTCGTGTACTCGTGAAATAATTCGCGATGTACCATCCAGTCACTGAAATCCTCGTGGAGGAAATTAGGCCTCACTGTCGTTCGAGGTACGAGGGATGTACTCCAGGTCTCGCAAGCTGTGGTAGGGGACAATCCTGCTTCACCCTGTCCGGCGCCGCGCGCGGCCGACTCGCGTCTCAGTTTCCCGGCCGGGTCTTTCTGAATTGTTTCTTGGAAATCTTCTTCTTGCTCGGGAGCGCGGATGCAATATGACCCTTCTTCATGCAAATAAAACAACGTCCCTCTTCCTTGATGCTCTCAACCTCCTCCTCGGTCAATGGCCGCGCCCTCATCAAGTCTTCTTCTTGTTCTGTAGTCTCACCCTCAACGCTGTTGTAGTACTGCTCCTCCTCGTCGCCATCGTCTTCCATTATGTTCATGCGCTCGCGACGAATCTCGCGGTGTACATCCGTCTCTCGCTCCGCAGCCTCGACAGCCAGGGCCGCCTATGCAGCCGCTGCGAGGATATTAGGGTTCTTCAGAGCAACTTCCTTACAAATATGTGGTTTTAGTCCGCGTTGGAAGTAATGTACGTTGTCCTCCTCGTGTCGATGCGGTAGCTCCAGCAGCTTTTCGCGGAAATAATTCGCGTATTTCTGTACTGTAGTCCTCCGTGTCGCGCGATCCAGGTTGATACGAGCTTGTTTCGCCGGTGTACGTCCGCATCTTTCGGTAATTAATGCCGCCTCCATGTCTGTAATACCGGTAAAACCGCCGTTAATCTCGTCGTGCGTACTCGCCACTTGCGCGCATACCACCACTTGGATATATACATGCCCGTAAAAGTAGCCAGATGCCCAATACACGCTACGAGGTTCCTCCGGATTTACGTTGTGATACTTCAAGTAACCCCGCGCATGACGAAACGAGTTCCGCAGTTCGTTGACATTCGTAGTCGAAAGCTTTTCAATCTTCGCTGGCTTCACATCGCTCGGCATCAGTCCAGGCATGTCGCTGGTCTGGGTTGAACGAAGATGGTCACGCATATGCTGCTCCACAACTCGGCTCCGGTTTACTCGGTCGTCGAAGTGACTGAAGCCTTGTCGTATGTACGCGTCCAAGCGTCAAATATCTGCAGTTGCCGCCATCGCAGCTCTCGCTAGTGCTGGCATCTTCGCTTGTTCCGTCGACATAGTCTCGACTCGGTCAGCTAGTCGTTGAAGCATGCTAATCACGTTCTCAAGGGTCGGTTGCGTGCCCTCTTGACCTCCTTCAAGCGGAATCGGCTGTGCTCCGCCGGCAGTGGCCGCTGCCGATGAGCTCCCGCTGTCCTCAGGTGGCATCTCTGTTTCTGTAGCCATCCTTACGTCGCTTGCTGCGGTCTCAGCTCCGAAACCAAGTGTTAGGCTATATATGCTTTAGCCAATAGTTCAGGCCCTTTAGGAAGCCGCGGAAGGATTTCGGAAGTGTGGCCAATCTGTATTCTGGTTACAAAGTTTCGGGTTAATATGTGTCGGTTTCTGTCTCTGGTAGACTGCCTGGGGCGGTATTTATACCCGCCGAGGTTGTAGTCATACCCGTGCTGTGTTAGCAACATAAGGCCAAGGACAGGGAACTCTAGAAAATTCCAGAACAGTCTTCGGCCTTCTACTATTATTATACCCGCACTACTAATATATACAGAGACTGAGATATATATAGACAGAGGGATGCGTAGTCGTACTACTGGGGCTAGCAGCAGAAGGCGATATCGGAAATCACCAAAATAAAAGGCAATCAGAAAGGTCCTCTACATCGACTGCGGGGTGGAAGCAGTAACATGAGAAGACGCAGAGTGGGCACGAGCACACGCATCAGACTTGGCCATATGCACACCGGCAGAGAGAATGCCGCCCAGGGTACCATGCACGCAAGCCGAGACCCGCTGCAACAGCCCCCGCCGTGTGCGCGACAGGTGACGGCGGAACTCAGCAGGTTGGCCGGCGACAAAGTTTCGAAGTGCCTGAACGGATTGACCACGAAGAAAGCAAGAGGTCGGGGCGGAAGGACCGCCAGGGAAGTTGCGCACATCCAACAGCACCGCGAAGATGTAGACCACCGTCAAAGCGGACTTCCCGAGTCGGCCGCGGTCCTCAACCACAAAAGGGTAGTACCGGTGAACACCCTGCACTGGGGCGGAAGACGCCCGGTCCGCTGCCAACTTAGCATGCTCCGCCTCGGTCGCCGCGATTCCCGGGATGCACCAGCGGGGGTCGTCGCTCCAAGTGGGGGTCGTGGAGGACACGCACGCGAAGTCGATCATGCATGTAATCGCACGCCGCCCCTCCCCACCCCGCCAGCGTCAGGTCCGACGGCCGCGAGCGGTCCGCTGGGCGCAGCCCACTCGTCTCAAGGGTCAAGTCGCCGGCTCCCGAGCGGTCCCGGTCAAGCACCGCCCCCGCATCAATTGCCACAGATGCCCACAGATTCTTCAAAGCGGTATGCATGCGGTGCTTGTAGTTCGCTACGGGGCATATGGGTAGATGATCCACGATGAAATCCGTAGCGCTCCGGTTCGAGCCATCCGTAGAGCGAAGCCATAAGGGATCAATACCACACGTTGGGCCAGGGCAAGTGACAAGCGCGGAACCTCCGCGCGGGCAAAGGCCCAGTACCCGCGCAGCGGCGGCCGAATAAGCAGCATGGGGAATCTTGCGGGCGGACTCGTGATCCGACTGGAAAAGCGATAGGGAGCCCGGCCCCCACGCGCTGTACATGCGCATGGTATCAAGTCGCGAGGCCGCTGCACCAGTACGTTGGAAGTCTGCCGCACCGCGCATACGACCAGCAACCGCATGGCCCCATGGTGGCAGCCGTATCCCGTACAACTCGAGCGGGACATTACAGCTAAAAGGGAATTGACGTATAACATTACTAGTGTGAACAATTTACATACTACAAAGGGGGACTATCCCGTTTGACTGCCTACGAGATACGACATGTTCTAGGAGAGCAATACGGGCGAGGACCCCCCCCTCCTCGTCCGCGAATATATAAGCACGCACATAAAGGTGCTTGCCGATGGGCCGTGATACACGTGGGGTGTCAAGGACGCTGCGGAGGCGGCAACACATGAAAACATCAAATAATGGCTCTAACTTTCTCAGAATGGGAGAGGCAACATAGATAAGATTGCCTGACAGCGGGTCGAGAACATAGATAACATAGCCTGACAGCGGGTCATGAACATAGAAAAGATTGCCTGATATCATGGACGACGTCTTGCAGCGGCGGCGTTCCTCGAGCTCGTCGGGGTGGGGACACCTCTACATCTAGCACTTCCATCGTGAGATTCAAGCTTTGAGAAGTGGCAAGTGGCGGCGCAACATCGTCCCGCTTCAAACTCAAAGATTGCCACAGAAATGCCAAGAGGTTAACCTCCATATTGATGGCATCCTCACTTGTGGGAGACGGCTAGGTCGTGCTAGGAGGTGAACGGATAGATAGCCGCGCCTCCTCCACGGACTACAATGCAGTGCCATAAGTATAGTAACCCTTCTACAGGTTTCTTTAAGCAAGACGGGCAGAAGTTCGAGGAGAGGAGGCTTGGGGAGGGGGGGGTTACATGTCGGAAATCTTCCGTGCAGTAATCGTCTTTTATCATTTAATCGCTGTGAAACTCGGGCGGAAACGCTTCTGTAGTACTCATTATAGTATGGTTTCACTAATGTAGTACTGTTATACTCATGATGGTACTCGACGGCTGCGTAGTCATGGACGCCATCTCCCCGGCATATGCATAAAGAAGGTTTTATGGGCACGCACTATACCATACAACATAGCATGGGGCAAACGAAACGCACAGAGTCGGGGCAGCTCACATCTACAACGGGTGCGGAATATTCCCCCACCGCCTCGTGCACAGTATTGTCGGCAGGTTCGGGGGCAATCCTGTCACGCGGGGGGCGTCGCGTCACGGGGACTTCTCATGTGGGGTCGTAAAACGGTAAACCCCAAGAATACATCCCAAAGACCGAAGTTGGTAAAGATTGGATATTATTTATTTTTGACCATGAATCGTCCCCGAATTCGCCCGGATCAAAATCCTCATCGGTGTCCGCCCGCCGCGAAGTTGCTAACCCCAAAACTCGCTTTAATAGCCCCAAATCCTGAGATGTGGCGGACACGGAGCGAGGCGGCCGCATCATTTCGCGCCGCATCATTTCAGGTGTACTCGCCAACCCCAGCACCAGTTCGACTCCCCCACTGCCCCAACCCTGCTACCCCTCGCGTCTCTCTCGCAGTATCTGCCACACTCGGCGGCATGGTCGGCCGAGACGCGGTTGTTGCGGTGCGTACTGTTGACATCGCGCCCCACTCCCGCGGTCACAGGGCGCGTCGCGCGCGTTGACAAGCCGTTTACCGCCCCGCCGCTCTGGTCGGAATATTTCAAAACTCGCCGCCGCAATGGAGCACGCCTCGCTGCCCAACGCACCTGCTCCTCGCCAGAGCTTCGCTAGTCTGCTGGATGCAACTGACGAGCTCGACGCGGAGCTCGAAGACCCAGCATCCGAGGGCGCGCCGGCCAAAGAGGCTAGCCGCAGCGGTCATGTTGTTACCCCATGCGGTGGCGACTAGAACGGTGGCGAGCACGACGTCCCCTCCACGGCGGCACCAGCTGCAACGGCCGAACCGTGTAGGCAGGAAGTTTCGGTTCCGCTAAGAGCAGCGCGGAAGCGCGGCGTCGTCTGTGGGGATGGCAGCGGTGAATGGCACTGTCGGCGAAATGGCTGCGCGGGCGTGCGGGCGTGGTTCTGCAACCGCGCGTGCGGTCACGCACGTTCCGGTGCCGACAATAATTACCAACTTCAATGCGGTGGACACACCCGCGTGTCCGCGTGCCGGAGAATATATATGGGTCCTATAAATCCTGCGGCGCCGCAGGATTTACAATATCCTCATCCTCACTAAGCGGCGCTTCGCGCCGGGGATTTGTGGAGGTGCCCCTACCTCTTGGGTTGAGCCTGGTGCGGGATGCGGGCCGCTTTTAGCCGGCTTGTAGTGTTGATCTTGTAATACTGTTGTTTCCGGGTAATAATGCTTTTAGCGTTAGATTTGTCAGTAATTTATTTTTCAAAAGAGACGTATTATTTTGTAAAACAGATTAAATCTGCAAGCCGCGTAAAAGCGGGCCGCTGACTACTGGTGTGCATTACAAAAAGGCCGGTACCCAACCCACCGCTAAAAGTTGTATTACCAAAAAAAAAAAAAGCAGCACTACAAGATCAGCAATACAGTACAAGCCGCCTACAGGCGGCCCGCATCCCGCACGAGGCCGCGCAGGCCGGTCGTCAGGTCTACGGGGCGGGCACGCCGCGAATCGCCACGCCCGCCGCCTGTACCGGCACCGGACGCCGAACGTCGGACGCCATCGTTCGACCGTCGCCCGTCCGTCGACGGACGCCGGGCCCCGGGTCGGCGGACTGCCCCCGCACCGCGGCGACCCCTTTTTACAGCATCATACTTTGACTCCCGTATAAGTAAGGAATAGTCGCTGAATAGTCTCGCTTGCTGATTCAGCAGTAAAAACGCGCTGCGGTACCGCGTTATTTTGGCGTTTTAGACGAATATATGACGTGCCTGGGCTAGAATACACGCGCATCCATTTAGAACCTTACCGTACACGTACCTGTACTGTGAAATCAAACGACCGAACACCGAGTGTATGACGGTTCATACACGAAGCGCGTATGACGGAGGACGGACGGCGGACATTCGTGATTTTTGCTGTATGTTTCCGGTATAATTCACGATAGATCCGTCTTAGTCGCAGGATTTTAACGGACTGTGGTAGGAGTGCCTAGAAATCAAACGAGCACAGATCGAACGTATGACGGTTCATTCACGAAGACGCAGCACACGAGGACGGACGGAGGACGGAGGACGGACGCCTAAAATCCGTGATAAAACCGTATTGCGACCGGTATTGATTCTCACGTATTCCAGGCGATTTCGGACGCGGCTCTCCTTTTCCTCCGCTCAACCCAACCCAAGAGGTAGGGGAACCAACTTCAGTCTAAACATTACCGACCGCCGAGTGTACCGGTACCGAGTTACCGACCGGCTACTCACTAGCTGCTTCTGTACTGGTCCCAGTACTGTGCAATTGCTGCAAGTACAGGTAGGAGATAGGGGTAGCGCGCCCCAGACGATGACGGCCTAACGGGGCAGGGACGATGCTGTGCATCATGATGCGGCACCGCGTCGCCTCATCGCCGCCTGCGCCCGCCTTGCGGCTCGATAACCGAAAACATAATCCTGGAAACGAATAAAATGCTTTTGCAGATAATAGAGACAGATACATAACGACAAATCCTGCATAATTCTGTACATTATGTACCGTATATGGACATAATATTCCGTTCTGCCTGCTGCAGTAAGGATTAGCAATGCTAGTACAGCCCTGGGCGGGCACAGCGACGGATCAGCGACGAGACGGATTAGCGACTAGACTTATTTTAAACAGCGACGTGTATTTATTTGTACCTGTTCGTAGCGACGGCTGGCAGCGATCGTTATCCGTAGATGGGTGGCAGTGGTTTCCTTAGGTACTGTATCAGTAGGGTTGCGGGATGCGGGTCGCCTTTAGGCGGCTATCTGAGCTGATCCTGAAGTTACGCTCTTAGCAGTACAGGTACAGTAGGGGAATTTGTTACTGCCCTTTCCGTAATTCACACCAGTAGGGTAGCAAGAATCAACTAACGAACCGCCCAACACGAGTGTACAGTAGCGACAAATGGCCCAAACCGCGCGCCGACCAGTGCCGACCTGGACAGAGCCTTCTTGTTCGCTGTCTGTAGGCGTCCTCGACTCTGCACTCCTATCGGCCCGCCCGACAGGGTAAGCTCACGCCCATCGCGCAGCACTGCACGTGCCTGCCGTCCCGTTGCATCCACCGTGCCCAACGGGGGCCTTGCTGCCCGACAGCGCTCTCGCTTCACCCATTTGTTTCGCCGTCCAGGTTCGCCCCTCTTGGTAGGAGGGAGAGGGGGGGGGGGGACATCTCAGCCCATCACTGACGTTTCTTTCGCCCGCGAGCTGGGGACCGGCACGTTCGCGTGACTGCCTGCTTCCCGAACCGCCTGTGTCCGCCGTCTCTACTTCGGGCGTGTCGCTGGTTGTTATAGTGGGCCGGCGGCTCAGCTTCGTTGTTCGTGTCTGTCCGTGCACCCCTCATCTCTAGGGGGCCCTGCTTTCACGGTGGTTATCAGTGGGCGGGCGGTTCAGCTGCATTGCTCGTGACTCTCCGTTAACCCCTATATCCCTATGGTTTGGAGACTCTAGTTTCGGAGACTGGTAGTTTCGGGGTTACTATCAATGGGCGGGCGGTTCAGCTTCGTTGCTCGTGACTTAACCCCCGCTTCTCTCCCGATGTTTTGGTGACTTCGGTTTCAGGGGCTACTCGGTTTCGGAAAACACCGCGTCGTCGCTCCTATCCCTCTTTCAGGCTTTCAGCGACCCCTTTAGTCGCTACTCTCTCAGATGCAAACAGGTACGCGGCAACGCGCTGACGGGGGAATTTCGTCCTCGACCCCAATAACGTATATTGATCCCGGACTTTCTGGTGTAAACCCCTGTACCCCTGTACCCCTGTGTCCGTTTACATGTCATACAGCGAGTAAAGGGGTCAGTAAACCAGGGTAGGTATTCGGGTCATCTGGGGAGGTCTTCTGCACACCTAGGGTCACGAGCAGCACACCAACTGCACAGCCAAGAGTGGCTAGACCAGCCTGACCTGTAAAATGTAGATACATCAAGCAAGCTGTCATATGCCCCGAGTCGATCCTTCCTGTCTTAGGTCGCATCCGGGGTCGGGACGGTACGTGGGTGGGAGTGAGTGAGCGCCCGAAAACATAACCTTGGGCCAAGGTTGACGGCCGAATGTGTAGCAACACTCGGCCACCCGTCCAAACCGACCACTACAAATAAACGCGCCTCAGTGATCGTATAAAGTGCCTTGCAAGCCTCGCCGGCTGTAGGGTGCACGTGGGTGACTCTGCGAGGCGCCGTCGGTGCCATGATGGCTAGTTGTGTCGCAGCTACGGGGGCTGATGCCGGCGGCTCGCCTGATCTTTCCAGTATATATTGTGCACTATAGTGTATCCTCCGTCACGCAGGATACATGCGCGGCTCGCCGACCCGCGCCACCCACGAGAGTTCTCCCGCCCCGCTGACTGATTTCCGGAGCTCATCAGCGGCGCCGGAGAGCCCACCCACCGGTATAGTCAGCACGTACGTTCGTATCACGTCATGTTTATAGCTCTCCATCGGTGCAGATGCATGATTTGGGGTGTGACCGTATCCTGTGCAACCCCCCTACATTACCCACCCTTGACCAGCGGACGTTGTGGGTGATGCCGGCCACCACCAGGCCCGTGAGGATCACTCCAAGTCTCATACCCTTGCAAGTACCCGTAGTGGTCAGGGTCTTGGTGCTGTAACCTACAGCTCATGCATGTAGAGGTGCCGTGATGAAGGCAGCAGTGTTAAGCAAACTACGAACTGGCCGAAAATGCCCCGATTCCTCGCTACTATCCACATATCAGGTACAAGCGGCTGCCATAAATGCGGCTATTATAACTGTCCCGCCCGCCAGCGCCTTCTGCGGCTCCGTCTTTATACGCTGATACGCGTCCATAGTCCATTTCATCATATGCGCGGCGGTTTTACTCGATGCCTGCAGGCCTGTCTGTGCCTTTGAGTGTTCTGGGATTCAACATATGGTTTCTTGAAACCCTGCCTACACCTGTCTGTTAACTCCTGGTGCAACGGGGAGTAGATGAAGTACGATGCCCCTTTAAGCTGGATCCTGCTCGACCTGCCCGCTCACACAGTCGCAGATAGAAACATGTATGTTAATTCGATAGGTAATCATATTTTAATGTTTTGCGGTGACGATGTGTCCTTTGATATTGTTTTATCTCCCTGAATATCACGAGCAATCAGTTTTCCAAGGGATTATTGGGCCACCTACATAAATACGGCGTTTTTTACGGGTTAAACCGCGAGCGTGACGCTCAGTTGTGGCGACGTGACAAACTCAGGTGGCCTTGCTCAAATTACGGCATCACAGCACTGATGTTTCTGTGTGTCCTGGTCATGTAGCGGTCGCCATCGGAGCAAGGCAATCCACTGCTTCTGGCAAGCGGGGCACTCTCACTTCCAGCGAGCAAGAATACCAACATGGCCTATCAGAAGGGTGGGCTTCGTCCTGTCCTGCGCTGCCTCCAACCACTTCTGCTGCTTCTGCTGCTCGCAACATCAGCGCAGACGGCGTTTGGTGATGGATGCTGCACCAGTGCCGCTGACTGTGGCGGCAGCGGGTTTTTCTGCGATGCTGTTTCCGGGCAATGCCTGGGCGCAGAGAAGACGTGCACCACCTCCTCCGACTGCGAGAACGTCTTCAACAGCGACGCGCTCTACTCCAACCTCTGCTACTCAACCAACACATGCAAGTACGCGTCGTGCAGCGGCGACAGTGATTGCTCCTTTTCAGACGTGGATGGTGTGACCTTTGGCACCTGCTTCCAGGCACAGTGCTGGCCGGCCGGAACCACCTCGCTGCCCGGGGCTGCAAGTTGCGGCGCCACCCCCGCGCCCACACCGGCCCCCACCCCCGCGCCCACACCGGCCCCCACCCCCGCGCCCACACCCGCCCCCACCCCCGCGCCCACACCGGCCCCCACCCCCGCGCCCACACCGGTCCCCACCCCCGCGCCCACACCCGCCCCCACCCCCGCGCCCACACCGGCCCCTACCCCCGCGCCCACACCGGCCCCCACCCCCTCGCCCACACCAGCCCCCACCCCCGCGCCCACACCAGCCCCCACCCCCGCACCCACACCAGCCCCCACCCCCGCGCCCACACCAGCCCCCACCCCCGCGCCCACACCAGCCCCCACCCCCGCGCCCACACCAGGTGTCCCTGTTATTCTGGAGCCAGTAACCAATGCAATTCCGCAAGACCTCCCCACTGGGACGCTGCAGGATATAGAGGGCGCTTCCGATGTGCTGGATCCTTTGATTGTAGCCGCTGCCTTCCTGACGGTCTCAAATGCGCAGTCTACAGAAGAGATGGCAACATCATTGGTGGGCCAAGCGGCATCAGTGGGCAACGCCGGCGGCGGCAGCGCTGTCGCCAGCTTCCTCAGCGACCCAGACGAAGTTGAGAGGATCCTGGGTCTCATCCTGTCGGGAACTGGCAACAGCAGGCGCCGGCTGCTGGACAGCGTTTCAGTGCAAGATTTGGAGAATATCGGGAGCACAGAGCCAGGTGTTTACCTGGCACTGGGTGCGATGCTGGCGGCCTCCCGCGCCTCGCCTGTGGTGATGCAGTTTTACGCAATGAAGGCCAATGCGGTGAGGCTGCTCCTGGACTCTGGCAACGCCGGCAGCGCCACCGTCCAGGGTGATGCCACCACCACCACAGTGGCCTAGCTGGCCGTATCGCAGGCGCCGGGTGACGTGGCCTGGCGTGCGCTGGGGCAAGCAGTCACCACCGCCCAGATCACCGATCTGCTGCTGGGCTGCCAGGAGATTGCGCTCACTGATGACCTGCAGTACAGTCGCATGGACTTTTCATCCTCAAGCTCGTCGTCGCGGGAGGGCCTCATCAATGCTGATGTGGCGGCCATGATGTCCGGTCTGGGCCTCCCGCTCGACCAGAGTGCGCAGGCAGGGGCGGGAGACATCGTCATCTACGTGCCCTCCGCCGCCGTTCGCGCATGCTTTGCGGCGGAGGTGGCTAGCACCGGCGCCATGGACGTACAGGACGTCACCGTCTCGCTTGTCGCCACGTTCACCGACCCCGCGGTGGCTCAGATCCAGACGGTGGTGTTCTACACCGCCCGCCTGCAGCGCTCCAACTCCTGGGCGCGCTGCTTCCTCTGCGACGAGCGGAACTACTACTCCTCCGAGACGGACTCGGCGGAGGGCAGCAGCAGGAGCACCGCCTCCTCAGAGTCCTCCGCACAGCAGAACTTCATCGACTCGGAGCGCTACGTGTGTTTGCGCACTTCGGAGGCCCAGTGCGGCGGCTTTTCCTACGCCGTGCACTTGAGCGAGTTCAGCTTCACCAAGGGATGCGAGCGGTGCGGCGCCTGGGTCACCAGCTGCCCCGAGCACAGCTCCCAGGCGGACGCCTTCGCCAGCGAGCAGGCCACCCTGCGCAATTTTGAGGATGATGGTGCCCGGCTGCGCGCGGCGGAAGCTGATGCAGGGAAGGTGTTGCTGGATCGCCTGGTCGTCCCGAATCGCAAGGTCGTCCAAGAGCGCCGCGCTGGTGGCGCCGCATCGTCTGAGGGCGAATCCGAGGAGTACAATTACAAGACTTTCGAAGTCAGGGGCGCCTCAGTCGTGATCCCTGTGCGCAAGGACCATAGGGAACTGTAGGCGATTCCAGCGTCTGATAGCCTGTTCTAATCTAAGTCCGTGGTAAATGTCTCATATTTGACAAACACGGAGACCTGCTTTGCTTCTTCACACTCTCCACTATTGCAATGTAACGCAAGGTTACGCCTGCCCAATCGCGGGTCGCGCGCAGGCCTCACCGGATTATAGTAACCATTCGCCTTCACCTCCTCACACCCATAACTGCTTTCTGCTTTCTGTCATATATAAACAATGTGACATGTAACAGGTACTAGAATGGTCTCCCCGATCAGCCCCCAGTACGAATTTCTGGAGAATCTGCAACTTCGTTGCTGTCAAGGTTGACAGCATGGCAAATGGCATGTTAGGTGGTGGCCTGTGTAGGCCAGGGCCACACCGGTTTTCTGCAGATGAAGGATGAGGCAAAAGAAGCTCAAGCCAAAGACTTTTAGAAACAAATATAGTTACATTGATTAGTCACAATTATTAGTATTTGCGAGTTGGATCCGTGAGTGGGCCCAGCTGCCAGCAGACCTGGGGCTGCGCCCGGGACTGTCTAGAAAGGCATTGCATTTTTTAGAAACTAGTGAGGGGGGGGGGGGGGGGGGGGGGGGGGGGGGGGGGGCAGCCGGGTTTTCTCAGCATCTTCTTCACAGACAGACATCCATGTTACTCAGTAGTCAGACTTCTCCTACACACCCCTGTAAGCGCCCCCTGTGAGGTCACCAACACATTGCCTCATGATCTCTTCAGAAAGCCAGCCTATCCATTTAGTGAGTGCAAGCGGGGGCATGTCAGAGTGAAGCCCCTCACCACCTCAGTCTTGCAAGGGAAATACCGGGGCTGGTTTCCAACGAGCGTAGAGCATGCGGGCACGTATTTCAACGGCGCCCCCCAACTCCAAACTGCATGTCGGGCTCTAGCGCTTATGGGCAGGAAGATGTTGTCATGCCGGTGAGCGAGACGATGTCACTCCAGACAATTTCACTCCATGCACCTTGGTCCCATCCCCTGCACCTGGAGATGGGAGGCAGGTGCAGGGGATGGGAGCAAGATGCTCTCCAGTCTTGTTCCGTGCACATGGAGGTCCAACGCGAGGCTTTGTGTCCTGAAGGATAAGGGCAATGAGGGGGTTCTTGGCCTGGCCTTGGCAGCTGTCTGAGGGGCCGGAGACGTTGATGCCAGTCGGAAGGTGCTGAAGGGCGGCGAGGACAGAGCGAGCCTGGTCTTTTTCACGGCTGTGTCAATGAGCTTCAGCGAGACGGGCGTGGGGATGGCGGCCCGGGCGTCCCCAAGCAGCAGCGGCAGAGTAGCGTGTCAGTGGGCTGCGGCGATAATCGATGGTGGCCAGCTGCATGCGGGGTCATCTTCTTGGAGAGACGTTGACATGGCCCACTAAGTATACCGCAACACTAAATTACTCGTTACAGCTTGAGAGAGTTGCATGGAAGACAATGACCACCTTGAGCCAGTCTTAAGACCTATCTGCGCACATCAATTCTGGGCAGGCACTGAGTTGGCGCCACGCTCGTTGTGCCAGGCAGAGGAGCATGGGAGGGGCAATCTTTGCTGGCCAGGTAGTTTACCTGGAGGCGTGCGCTGGCGGCCTGCGACTTTATTCGCGGCAAGTGTGTACATGCGCCGGCGGGACAGGATACCCAGCATGAGGGCACGTGAGAAGACGACATGAAAGAAGAGCTGCATTAGTATCTTCCGGCAGCTCTTCTTTCGTGTCGTCTTGAGGGCCTTAGGATTTTGTAGGCGTTCTCCGGCCCTTGAGCCACGCTGGAGCTCCGAAGGGTTGAATTTTGCATAAATGCTGGCGGGCGGCACTTTGCGCTGGTGGTGACTCGGCATCGGGCGGTAGGGCAAGGGCGCCGCTTGCTGGAGAGAGAATGCAAACACGCGCATCATTCAGCCTATGGCCAGACGGAATTTTGAGTACAACCATGTCTGCAATGCATGGTGTATTTCATGTGTATACCACAATATATAACATGTTTTCAACACATACACTATACCAGCTTGTGATGAAGCTTTGCGGACATAGCAGCCAGGAAGGCACACACACACAACATTAACATTTTCAAATAGACAAACACAATCCTCGCCTACGAGTCGGATGCAGTGTGGCACAACGCGGGTAGAGAGCGGGCGAGAAGGAGTGCTGGCAGGCGAGCGCAGGCGACGAATGTTACACCCGAGTGTTACACGTTTGGCTGCTTAGTGGTAGGCTGCCATGAACAAAATTAGGTGGTACCCACTCCTCACGATCCCCCCCCCTCCTCCCCCTCCTCCGCACCCCCTGGGGGCCATACGTTCCCGTCCTGTTTCCGGAGGCTAATATTTCTTGCCCGCGCGTGCCTCGGAGCGAGGGGGCTCATGAGAAGCGGCGGGTGCCTCTTTATTTTGTTTGTGGCCGTCCGCCACACACCGCCCAAAGCACTCAGGGTCGTCTAGCAGAAGAGCCGAAGAGCCGACACAGGGATACCCACGGGCTATGGCCCATAGTGGGTACTCCAACACTTATCCGATGGCTGGGGCATGGCTCGGCACGTCAGCTGGACCGGCACTGGTCGCGCTGCCGAGCAGGTTGGACGAGCTCGCCTTGCATGAGTCACGACCGGTTGGACGCGCTGCCTCGCTTGCAATGTCAAGTGTAAACACTATATCTCGTAGCCGACCCACGATGTCTAGGTACCTCCGTACCTGTAGCAGCGACGTGGACAGCACCCTAGCGCACGTAATGGGTTCTAAAGGTACATGTTACCTTACAGCTCCGATGTGCTTTGTTGCACTGGGTCTTCCCTGCAGGAGGCCCCGATGTGTGCGCGGGGTTTTTTTTGGGGGGGGTGGGGGGGGGGGGGGGGGGGGGGGGGGTGGGTTGTGATTTACCGGCGGGTTGTAAGTAGTCGCTACGGCTTGAATACATACAGGCGCAACCGGGCCGCACCCCGCGCTGCCCGCGCCTCTCCCCCCCCCCCTCCCTTTGCCGCCCCCCACTTTGCCGCTGTGGATGTACATGCCGCCCGGTATCGGTGGGAGATGGCTGGCTTTATACCTCGAAACGTTTACGTGAGCTGCGAGGCGTCTCTCGTCTGTTGTTTGAGGCGGAAAGTGGTGGTCATCCCGCATGCCGGGGGTCCCGCTCCGTATGCGAGCGCGCGTACATAGCGCGCGTATATGACTAGCGACTATCTATACGAGTGAGCAGTGAGCAGTGAGCAGAATAAGTACCGTGTACACGCGGCGAGAGACGCGTAATTGTACGTACGGTATTAAATACCGCCGGTAACCAGTAATACGATCTTTTCTCAACTGTACGCGGCTGATATGAATGTGAAGAGAAGGCAAAGTAAAGTAAAGTTCGCCCCGGGACATCGGCCGAAGCCGCCCCAGCACTTGACCTCGTGCGCCAACTGCAGTCGTAGGTCTAGCGACTATATATTTACATGAATATATGGTCAGATGTAGTCATCTAGAGGTTTACAGTACATTAGCTATGTTGTACTGCGCACGACCCCCGAGGTCGGCGCACGGACTAAGGCCTGCCGGCCCGCACCAGCACTACGACCTGAGGGATCCACCCTCGGGCACAGGCACTCTCTGCTTTGCGCTCGCCTCAACCGGCTCGCGCAAGCAGTCTCGACTCTAGCAGTCGAGCAGAGTGTCAGCTTACTCTATGCCGACTCGGACCCGAGCCTCTGCCTCCCGAGACGCTACACCTTCCCCACCCCGCGACAGCAGGATGCCCCCTCGCCCTGTACCGGAAGACGCCTTAGCGGACGACGCCCCGGGCGGCGCCACGGCGGCATCTGTCGCGGAATTGGAGAAACGCCTGACGGCCCAAGCGGAAGCCCTGGAGAAGCGGCTGGCCGGGCAGTTTGAGGCTGCTACGGCTGCCTTGCTCGCTCGACTCGCCCCCCCCACTAACCCGCTTCCTCCCGAAGGTACCCAGCCAGCCAACCCCGCGGGCACGCCTGCGCCCGAGGGTGGTGAGCAAGGAGCGCGAGAGCCCCTTCCTGCTGAGCTAGACGCACCCGACAACGAGCTCGAGTACGTCGACTTTGCCTACTACGGCCGAGTCATCCCCCCCGGTCTGGAGCGCCCCCCGCGCGACGTCGACGAGCCCCGCTTGTGGACCCTGACCGACGACACCGCCCGCGCCCTCGCGGATAAGCGGAGTCAGGCAGCGTACGACGAATACCTGCACCTAGGCTGCTATGCCTTCTTCAGTAGCTGCGCCAACGAGGCGATGCGCTGCGCTCTGGAGTCGCTTTCGACCGAGTCTGCTACGCCGGCAGACAAGGCTGCGGCCCTTGCCGAGCTCCGCGCCTGCTACCGCACCCACCTGGCGACGGAGGAGGCCACCCGTTCCCGGTTGGGCTACCTCCAGCTCGCCAAGAATGGACCAACGGCTACAGAGGCGGACCGTGTTTTCGCCGAGCTCGCCCACGCAAAGTTCTGCACCCCACGGCGCATCGCCGTGTCCGGGCAACTCGACCAACTCCGCCGAGCGTTCGACGACAAGACCCTCGAGATCAGCCTTTCCGCAGCGGGCAAGGCCCGTGCCGCGGCCGCGTTCGCCAAGGCTACCCCCGACAAGCCCGCCCCCATGGAGTCCGCCGAGAGGCGCAAGCAACGCGAGCAAGCCGCTGCGGCACGGAAGGCCGCAGCGACAGCCGCAGCCTCCGACAAGGCCAAGGCGAAGGTCACCAAGTGACGGTGTGGCCCGCCGCGCCGACTCCTGTACGCCTACCTCCCTCTACATGCGACACCGCGTGCGGAGAAGATGGCGAGACTGGGAAAGCATCGGCGCGAGCGGACAAGTCTTGAGTTGGATCCGCCAAGGGGTCCGGATACGCTTCAAGAACGGGCGACGCCCTCGCCCCTACAACCACGGCGTCTCTATGCGCGACGCCACTCAGGCACAACTGGATTTCATGGCTACAGAACTGCCCCGCTTCGAGGCGATTGGCGCGTGGGAGCGAGGACACTGCAACAAGTGGGTATCCAGAATGTTTCTAGTCCCCAAACCCGGCACCAACAAATGGCGCCTCATCATCGACCTACGGGAGCTCAACAAGTGGTGCAAGACGTTCACGATGTCCTACGAAACGCTCAAGCACCTGCGGCACCTGGCGCGCGCGGGAGATTGGTTCGTGTCGATGGACCTGGCCGACGGCTACTACGCCCTTGGGATTCGGGAGGAGGACCGCGACTTCTTTACCGTGAACTACCGAGGAGAGCTGTGGCGACTTGCTTGCCTACCGATGGGTTGGACAGGCTCGTCGTACTACTTCTGCAAATTGACGGCGGCCTTTACGGACTACCTGCGGACGCCCCTGAAGCAGCGCGACCCAGCGTTGCCTCCCACGGCCCCGTCCAAGCCTACTCGCCGTTTCCTGCGCAACACTCGCTGGCGGGGCGAGCGGCTCCTACCCTATATGGACGACTTCCTTTTCCTCGCAGACTCCCGCGAGGCAGCCCTGGAGCTACGCGTCCGGTTAAGCACCTTGCTGGACCGTCTGGGCCTACTGCGCAACCCCAACAAGGGAGTCTGGGAGCCCACCCAAGTCGGCCCTCACCTGGGCCTGATCATCGACCTGAAGCGCGGCGAGTTCCGCGCCCCCGAGGAGAAGCTCATCGCTCTAGCCAAGGCCGCCCGTTCGCTCCTTGGCCGCGCAGCCTCCAACAAGCGCTGGCTCCCAGCTCGGCAGCTGGCGTCCTTTGCGGGCAAGGCGCAGTTCCTGTACTTGGCAGTTACGCCGGCCCGTTTCTTTTTGCGGGAGCTGCACTGCGTCCTCGCCACCCGGCAGGGCTGGGGCGGGCGCGTCAAGATGACAAACCAGCTGCGCCGCGACCTAGAGTGGTGGACCCAGGTACCTGCGCAGCACAACGGTCGCTCTATGTACAAGCCTGTGGAGACCGCGTATCTGCACGCGGACTCCAGCTCGTACGGATGGGGGGCTGTGCTCAACAACAACAGCGCTTACCAGGCGCGCGGCTTCTGGTACGAGGACGACCGCTCGCGTCACATCACGTGGAAGGAGCTTCGCGCGGTACGTCACGCGGTCGAATCGTTCCTGCCCCAGCTCCGAGGACGGCGCGTCTTACTGCACGAGGACAACACGGCCGTAGTGGCAGCGCTGACCAACCTTACCTCTCGGTCGCCCGTCATGATGGAGGAGCTCCGCAAGCTGTGGCACCTCCTGGATATCCACGACATCTCCATCAGGCCCCGATACATCCAGTCTGCAGCCAACGTTTGGGCGGACCGACTCAGCAGGGAGCTGGACGACTCCGACTGGCAGCTCAATCCGCGGATATTCGCGTACCTGCAGCGCTTGTGGGGTCCGCACACCGTCGACAGATTTGCGTCAATGGAAAATACGCAACTTCCGCGGTACAATTCCCGCTGGCGCGACCCGCATTGCGAAGCGGTGGATTCGCTCCATTTGCCGGACGAGTTCTGGCGCAGGGAGCGCAATTATTGCAATCCTCCGTGGGGTTTGTTAGACGATTTGGCGGACAAACTGCGCCAGTCGGGCGCGGCCGCCACGGTCATCGCACCGCACTGGCCAGGACGGCGTTGGTACCAGCTGCTGCAGGACCTCGCCACCGAGACGATTGTCTACCCGCCTACCCGCGACCTCTTCTTTCCTGGGCGGCGGGGAACGCGCGCGGGGGTCGGACTGCCCGGCTGGAGCGTCGTGGCTTTTCGGCTGCCACGCCGGCATGGCTGCACCTCCGCCGGGGGTCGCTAGGCCGGGCTATGACCGTACAGCCGTCGCTGCAGTACGGTGTGCAGTACGGTGTGCAGTACGGTGTGCAGTACGGTGTGCAGTACGGTGTGCAATACCCGGGCCGCCTGTCCCACACTCGACGCGCGCGCTACCGGCTTGCGGCGCGCGCCGGCTCGGAGGCGCCCTGGTCGGCATCAATGGCGGCCGAGCTCCGGTCTTTGTTGGGGACCGACGACGTTGGTCAAGCGGCGCTCGGTTTGCTTACAGGTTCGCTGGCGGCCGGCACCTACCGCAACTACGACAGCGGCATGCGCTCTTTCGCTACTTTCTGCGAGCAGGAAGGCTTACGCCCGCTGCAGGCTACTACCAGCACAATCGTCCGCTACACTGCCTGGCTAGGCTTGCAAGGTACCGTCGGCGCGGAGTCCCTTCAACAGTACTACTCGTCCATCAACAAGTACTTCCGCGACCATCAGCGCCAGCCTGTCGCCCTCGGCGAAATGGTAGCCGACGCGCGCCGCGGCCTGGCTATCCAGCAAGAGCGTCTTGCGGCGGAAGACGTCCGCGTCGCCCTACCTGCGCCCGTGGCGGCTGACATTCTGAACACCGCGATTGGATTTCGGCAGACATTGGCGTGGGAACCCGCTAATATTGCGGACATCCGCGCTTTCAGAGCCGCGCTCGCGACGATTACGGCGTACGTCTTCCTGTGCCGAGCGGAGTCCGGCATTAGCTGCGAGACCGGTGATTTAGTGGTCGACCGGCCGTCCGGAAGCATTCTACTGTACGTCCGCAAACAGAAAGGCGACCAGCGTACGAGGGTTTCCGCGAAGCCCCTGATAACTCTGCCCATCGCCGCCGTTCCGGACTTCGCTGACCTGCTGGACTGGTACACCGTCAGTCGCGACGCCTACTGCCGCCGTTTCTACGGCGCCAGCCCGCCGCCCAAGTTCTGGAGCATCTCCCCGCTGGAGTCTTCCGCCACTTGGTCGGTTTCAGCCACTCTTACCGAGTGGTTGCGGGAAGCCTACCTGGCGGCAGGCGCCCGACCTCCCACCGGTTTCAAGTGGACATCGCACAGTTTACGCAAGGGTGCCGCTTCCGCAGCAAGCTGCGTCGGCGTCCCTTTGCCGGCCATCAAGCACATGGGCGACTGGTCGAAGAACAGCGAGGTGGTCACCGGGAAGTACATCGACCCGACCATGCGCCCGACTCCTGCGGCCTGGAGGTTCTTCGGTTGGCTCGTCCCCGTCCGGCCGCCGGCCTAAGCTTCCTGTGCTAGCCTTTGGCTTTCGTCTCTGGCAAACAGTGCCTCCTTGGGTAAATGGTCAGATGTAGTCATCTAGAGGTTTACAGTACATTAGCTATGTTGTACTGCGCACGACCCCCGAGGTCGGCGCACGGACTAAGGCCTGCCGGCCCGCACCAGCACTACGACCTGAGGGATCCACCCTCGGGCACAGGCACTCTCTGCTTTGCGCTCGCCTCAACCGGCTCGCGCACCCACCCACCCTCAACCATCTTTTTGCGCTAGGAGACACCCAGGCCAAGCCTGTGGTTCTCGTCTTAGCCTCCAATGTAAGCGAGCTGACATTCTTGGCAAACAGTGCCTCCTTGGGTAAATTTACATGAAGAGAAGGTATATACCTGTGTATTTACATGAGCTAGCAGCAGAAGGCGATATCGGAAATCACCAAAAAAAGGGACAATCCGAAAGGTCCAATCAGAATGTATGAGAGGCAGCAGGCTTAAGCAAGCCAGGGAGGTTCTCGGGAAACGAATGTTGTGGAAGGTGGAAGAATGATTAATAAGGCTGTGCTGCGGAGGTGACATATGTGAGCTCGACAATCGGGCGACGGTGCGCATATGGTGGCAAGTACAGGTAGCGTAGCGCATCGGGTGACAGGTACCCGGGTCATTATGTCTACTTGTTAGTGATTGAAGGGTTACTAGGTATTTTAGGGCTTGGTCATCCTCTCACGACGAAGCATGCATGTGCATGATCCAAGCGTGACGCAGACACGCCGTGAAAGGCTAAACGTCGCCGGGCCGAATATATTCATGTATTCATAAGCAACATACGGACGACGAGAGCTTTCAGTAGCCGCGCCCGGAGCGTTGCACATGAACATGCACGGGAAGAGAGGAGCGGGACAAGGGGGGGGGGGGGGGGGGGGGGGGGTCAGGGGACTATGCACCGCAACGCGCAGCTACAAACGCAGCGCGGCGCAGGGCAGACAAAGCACAAGTGCAAAAGCCGCACCCATCTCCAGTTCCACCTTAATTTGCTACCACGGCACGCTACGTCTAATAATCTCTCTCTTTTAAAGTTTTTCTACCAGTCATCTGCTACCATGGCCGGAAAGCAGAACAACATGCCAAAGGGGGAGCTTGCAGCTAAAGAGACGTGGCCCAACCCAAGCCGAAGAGAGGGGCGGCAGTATACGGTATGCTGATTCGACCACCACCTTCGACGAGGGCGGGCACATGACCAATTAAATAAGGGAGGGAGTACCGCGCCGTGGCTGGGTATCCGCGCCTTAGGTATCCACCAAGGCCAAGTAGTAGGCCGCTAGACTTGCGTTCCGGGATCCACCGCCAATTTCTTATCTAACCCACTTGCACCACTTGGTCACTTATGTAGGCAGACTAGCACCATTTTTCCATAATTGAGCTTGCGCCACTCAAAAAGTCAAGATCGGATCACCTGTCAGTCTCACCGTCTCAATATCTCAGCGCATAGCAGCAAGGGCTTAGGCGCACCAATCAATCTGTTATCAGGCTCAAAAGCTTTTCTCTGTGAAAACAACACTTGCATGCGTCCGGCATCCCCCGCATGCACAAAGCGCCCCAGATAAAGATAAATACATACGCTCTGCAGAACGTGAGCCCGCGAGCAGTCCAAAATATACACATGCACCGCTGACTGAAGGCATCGAGTGGGGGCATCCAGAATCTGATGCCCCCACTACTCGCTGATGCCGTGGCGTCTAGACCCCGGAGTCATGCCGCAGAGATCGCTCACTAAAAATCCCATGTTTGATGTGCTGATGAATGCTTAAAAGGTCCGGACATCGGCAGCATGGATCTAGTCACGCAACGCATCCTCAGCCAACACGGATGTTTGTTGGAGACAACCACGACATGGGGTCACGAAAATAAGAGCCCAAGAATTTCATGCAGGAGGCGAGGGCTTTCTCGTGCTCGACATATGCGCCGGCCACACGGTGCCGATTCACGGTAGCCTCACCGCAGGAGGACAGTTCAAAAAGTACTGATACAATGACATAAACGACAAGACCACTAATCTCACGGCTCCGGCAGCTCAGCATGCAAGAGGCCCCGTCACATTGGGACCCCGACTCGCTCAGCGATTGGGAGCAGACTGCCCCAATGGATCACACGGAATTCGTTGTTGAGGCTGAATTTGTATTCAGGCAAATCAAGGGTTCATTGCCAAATTTGGTGATCGTATCTCCGCCACGCGTGGACACGTCATTGGTAGGAGACCGCTTGGAAGACGGCAAGGGACGGCTTACGAGAGGCCACCGACCGCGTCTGGTGTAGAAACGGTTGGTGTTCATGCGTGCACTCCGCGACGCCTACACAACGGCGGGTTGGACACACACAACACATGGCGACGCGCCATTCGAGTGGATTCTAGAGAAGTCTCCCAATTTTGAGACAAATACTCGACAGCTTATTCTTGAGGCCAAACAATTGTTCCCACACCAGTTCAGAGATCCAGTACAACCAGACGGGGCAATTTATGGCGGGTTCGAGCGCCTAACGCAAAACATTTTTTTCTCCAACATGCGGGGAGGAAGGACCAATTCGCATCTAACGACTATCCATAACAGTAATGCAACCTATTTTACACCGAGGCACGCGGTGCACTGTGGTTAGGTCTAAATTAGGGTTTGGGGGCAGCAGTGGGATTAATAGCTAATATGAATGCCGATTGGTTTATTTTGTGCCAAGTCGGGAAACCAATTCCGTCCAAACCAGGACAAATCAAAAGAGTGAAGGAAACGGGATGGTTACAAGAAGTTTGCGCCTTCGGGGGCTGAAACTCTGTCCAAATTGGGACAAAAATAAGGGCGAGGGGGGGGGGGGGGGGGGGGGGGGTGATAGCTACTAGTAGTTTGTGCCGTCGGGGGCTGAAACTCCGTCAAAGCCGGTACAAAACATATGAGCGGCTAGTAGACGTCAAAATATCCCGCCAGGATATCCAGCTGCCTGCGGGGAAAATCGGAAATCAGGTAAATGAAAGCACAGCCATCTACGCACCCGGGTTGTGGGGGGTATCGTGCCTGGCGAAAGCAAACACGTCGTTGAAGTCGTCCGCGCCCCACGCACCATCCTTCGAGTCCCGGATGTGCGAACCAGCTCCGAAAAGCGCGTCGGCAATGAAGACTGTGGCCTTTCTGGCACGAACTGCCGACATGGCGTCCGCGACGAATTGTTTTTTCGCGGGAGCCTTGAAGTCCCCCTCCACGATGCAAGTCTTGCAAAGCTCGTTTTTAGGGTTTTTAGCTACTAGTAGTTTGTGCTGTCGGGGGCTGAAACTCCGTCAAAGCCGGTACAAAACATATGAGCGGCTAGTAGACGTCAAAATATCCCGCCAGGATATCCAGCTGCCTGCGGGGAAAATCGGAAATCAGGTAAATGAAAGCACAGCCATCTACGCACCCGGGTTGTGGGGGGTATCGTGCCTGGCGAAAGCAAACACGTCATTAAAGTCGTCCGCGCCCCACGCACCATCCTTCGAGTCCCAGGCGTGCGAACCAGCTCCGAAAAGCGCGTCGGCAATGAAGACTGTGGCCTTTCTGGCACGAACTGCCGACATGGCGTCCGCGACGAATTGTTTTTTCGCGGGAGCCTTGAAGTCCCCCTCCACGATGCAAGTCTTGCAAAGCTCCGTGTTTAAATAGACCTTATCATCCTTGTGGACCTCTTCGCCCTTGGGCATCACCGGAAGTTCCTCGGCCTGTGTGTATTAGAACAGATTCGGGTTAATAGCTCACAATGAAAATTCAGAAGAGCATTTGTGGTTGCACAAGATCTTAGCTACCTTCATCGATATCCATAGCTCATTAGAAACATTCGGAGCGGAAACCGCAATAAGCTCCGGAGCACATGCCAAAAGAGCAAACTCTAGAAGAAAGAGATCACCATGTCCGGCATCTGATTCTTGATGCGATACGCCTCACTCCTGATGTTGGTGTTGGTGGCCGCGATATGCTCTCGAACCGATAGTGGTGTGAGACAATCGGCGGATTTCATGTCCCCCAATCTGGCAGGAGGGGTTAGCAAGACCATCAAAGGACCGGAGCGATGAGCACCTTTGAACAAATCCTGGAACTTTCTGGGGAAGCCTGTTGGGCTGAGGTCATCAACCTTGGCTCGGAACTTGGTGATGGCGTCAAGGCGAGCGGCCGCTTGCTGGTCCGACACTTTCTCTTCCACATTCCAATCGATGATGTGGTCCGACAGATATTTCCCCCAGTTCCTGGCCGGTTCGTCTGGCGTCAGCATTCGGATTGCCTCCCTGCCCTTTGCCGTGTCAATGGCATGCATGACCTTGATGCTTGCTCGGCGTAAGAGATCGCGAAACCTACAGGTCTCAATCATCGCGAGCAACTCCGCGTTGGTGTGCGCAACTGCCATGGGGCCTTTGCCGCCGGCATGCTTTATGTCATCCACCAACTCGTAGAGGCTCGGGGTCAAATTGTGCTCGCCTTGGATAAGCAGTCCAACCACCAAGTACATCCACTGTGAGATTCAGATGTGACATACGGGTGACGAAGCACTACTACTAGCGACTATTATTTATCCGTGAAGGCTGCTGCTGGTGGCGGCACGTCCATCCAGTTACGTGCGAGTACATCCGGCGTTATTGCCGGCGGGCGATAAATCCTTTTTGTCATCATTATGGTAGTCGTACTAGCCCGGTGAAGTGTTACATGGCACTGACGTATAAGGTACAACGTTGTCCGTGTAGTACCGGGTAGTACGCGATATATCTATTAAGCCGGTACCGGGTATCTAGTACGAACCCGGGCGCGATGACGAGTCGTCCTGTGGATAACTACGCCTATTAGTACATGGGAGCGCAAATCGCAGCCGTACGTATTTGGTAACACTGGGGAATTTTGTGTACATTATAGCTAGTACTGTTGAACGGGCCTGCCAGCCGTCCGATCAAAGGTCATCAGATATATGGGCGGTTTGGCTGCCATGTTTTGCCAAAGAGTGCTCACGTTACATAAATATTCGCGAGGGGGAGGGCGGGGGCAGGCAGCGGTTTGCCGAAGAATGTTTGAATTACAATATTCGCGACAGCTGCCGTCGGGGCATGTGGCGGGGGGCGGGGGGGGGGGGGGGGGAAGGCGGGCGGGCGTGGTCCCCCCCCCCCCCCCCGCCCGCCGCTCCCGCCGGGGGAGTGAGGGGAGGGGGGTAAGGGGGCGGGGGCTACTGCTTGTTCTTGTTCTTGCGTGCCCGGGGGACCCTCCGCTTCGACGATCTCGATGCCTCCGCCTCCGCCTCCGCCTCCGACTCCGCGACAGTCAGTTTCTTACCTCGGCGCTGCTTCACTGGCCTCTTCCGCTTCTTGTCATCCGTCAGTGTCTTCACCACCCCGGGAGGCTGTGCCGTCGACGACGCCGCCATGAGCTTCCTTACCTTGGCGTCGGGACGCCCCCTGTGGCCAGACGCCCACAACAAGCCACAATCGTTTCGCCTTTAAGCGGCTGAGGATGCGGCCTTCTCGGCCACCACGAGTTGCGCCGCTGGCACTGTGGAAGCCTTGGCGTTGAGGTGGGCCTTACGGCGCTCCCGGACGAACCTGCGCGCGGCACAAGTTAGCCACGAGTGGGTGCGTGCTAATGTGGAGGGTGGAGTGTTTTGTTGCGCGCCCACCTTGTCACGCGTTTCCTCATGCCTTTCTCGTCCTCCTCGATGCCGGCGGCGCGGACACGCGAGACAACAAGGCTCGCCGCCCACTTTTGCCCGGGGGGCGAGGTCTGCCATGGCGCTGTGAGCGGTGAAGGGGGGGGGGGGGGGGGGGGGGCGGCGGCCGAGGTGGAGAAACTAACACCCAGTCGACGACCGACTTCCGCAGCAGTCAACGACACATCGGAGGCGAGGAGCAGCGCGCCACTACTATTTACATGCACGTATTGTCAAGAGCTAGTCGGTGCGGCATTGTGTCGGTGTAATTTCGCCATGTTTATTGTTGAAGTAGCACGGCGTAATGAATGCGCGGTTTCACCGAGTGAATCCGGGATAATATGTGCGGTAGGGCGCGCGTATCTGTGCGCGACGAATGTGCGCGCGCAGCGTTGTGCGGCGGTGTGCGGCGGTGTGCGGCGGTGTGCACCGATGTTAATATAGTGTGAATATTATATCGGCCGTAGACGATTGGGTCTGGCAGCACCGCCCGTGCTTGTAAATAAGCGACAATGGATCACGTCATGCTCCAGTTGTACTCCTACACTTCCTCCACTTTGGCGGGTGGGGGGGGGGGGGGGGCGGGGGGGGGGGTCCTGTCCTTATTACTTGCATCGGTGAACGTGCTGGATATGGAGGTCACCGGGCACATCGCGTGGTTTCGGAGCAGTTCATTCGCGGCCTCCTCGTCTTGTTTGCAATCGTCGCCCTAATCCAATGCAGGGTGAGTAGCGGGACACTGTGCCCCCCCCCCCCCCCGGTTTATGTAAGCAAATATCTAGCCGTGCATGCGCCGCAATCGGTACCCAATGAGCGGGGTATGTGACAGTGGTTTCGGAGCAGTGCAAGCATTCCGTGCGTGTGCACAAGCACGTACGACTGGGAATGAGGCGGGGGTTGCGGATGGAGTGCATTGGCGGTGCATAGAATAGCGTGTTGCTGGGGTTTTGGCTGCATCGGACGCCGTATTCCCACCCATCCGGCACGGAATGTCCGGTTTTCACACATTTGTGTGTGAATATAGTGTGAATATTACGCGTCTTTTACGCCGGGTGGATGGCGTCCGATGCACCCCAATTATTTGCAGCACGCTACTCTACGCACCGCCAACGCACTCCGCAAGCCCCGCCTCCATCCGCGTCGGAACCGATAGTAAGTGTTGTTGTGTGCACACATCGTGACAACATTACACGGTGGCAATTGCAATTAGCGGTGGATAATGTGAAGGCGTTTTCGAAATCGACAGAGAATGAGGCGGTGCTGGCGGAGTGCATTGGCGGTGCATAGAATAGCGTGTTGCTGGGGTTTTGGCTGCATCGGACGCCGTATTCCCACCCATCCGGCACGGAATGTCCGGTTTTCACACATTTGTGTGTTGATATAGTGTGAATATTACGCACGCGTCTTTTACGCTGGGTGGATGGCGTCCGATGCACCCCAATTATTTGCAGCACGCTACTCTACGCTACTCTACGCACCCCCAACGCACTCCGCAAGCCCCGCCTCCATCCGCGTCGGAACCGATAGTAAGTGTTGTTGTGTGCGCACATCGTGACAACATTACACGGTGGCAATTGCAATTAGCGGTGGATAATGTGAAGGCGTTTTCGAAATCGACAGAGAATGAGGCGGTGCTGGCGGAGTGCATTGGCGGTGCATAGAATAGCGTGTTGCTGGGGTTTTGGCTGCATCGGACGCCGTATTCCCACCCATCCGGCACGGAATGTCCGGTTTTCACACATTTGCGTGTGAATGTAGTGTGAATATTACGCACGCGTCTTTTACGCCGGGTGGATGGGCATCCGGCGTCCGATGCACCCCAATTATTTGCAGCACGCTACTCTACGCACCCTCAACGCACTCCGCAAGCCCCGCCTCCATCCGCGTGGGAACCGGTAGTAAGTGTTGTTGTGTGCGCACATCGTGACAACATTACACGATGGCAATTGCAATTAGCGGTGGATAATGTGAAGGCGTTTTCGAAATCGACAGAGAATGAGGCGGTGCTGGCGGAGTGCATTGGCGGTGCATAGAATAGCGTGTTGCTGGGGTTTTGGCTGCATCGGACGCCGTATTCCCACCCATCCGGCACGGAATGTCCGGTTTTCACACATTTGTGTGTTGATATAGTGTGAATATTACGCACGCGTCTTTTACGCTGGGTGGATGGCGTCCGATGCACCCCAATTATTTGCAGCACGCTACTCTACGCTACTCTACGCACCCCCAACGCACTCCGCAAGCCCCGCCTCCATCCGCGTCGGAACCGATAGTAAGTGTTGTTGTGTGCGCACATCGTGACAACATTACACGGTGGCAATTGCAATTAGCGGTGGATAATGTGAAGGCGTTTTCGAAATCGACAGAGAATGAGGCGGTGCTGGCGGAGTGCATTGGCGGTGCATAGAATAGCGTGTTGCTGGGGTTTTGGCTGCATCGGACGCCGTATTCCCACCCATCCGGCACGGAATGTCCGGTTTTCACACATTTGCGTGTGAATGTAGTGTGAATATTACGTACGCGTCTTTTACGCCGGGTGGATGGGCATCCGGCGTCCGATGCACCCCAATTATTTGCAGCACGCTACTCTACGCACCGCCAACGCACTCCGCAAGCCCCGCCTCCATCCGCGTGGGAACCGGTAGTAAGTGTTGTTGTGTGCGCACATCGTGACAACATTACACGGTGGCAATTGAAATTAGCGGTGGATAATGTGAAGGCGTTTTCGAAATCGACAGAGAATGAGGCGGTGCTGGCGGAGTGCATTGGCGGTGCATAGAATAGCGTGTTGCTGGGGTTTTGGCTGCATCGGACGCCGTATTCCCACCCATCCGGCACGGAATGTCCGGTTTTCACACATTTGCGTGTGAATGTAGTGTGAATATTACGCGTCTTTTACGCCGGGTGGATGGGCATCCGGCGTCCGATGCACCCCGAATCTCACCAACACGCTACTCTACGCACCCCCAACGCACTCCGCCAGCCCCGCCTCTTTCCGCGCAGGTCCTACGTTCCATTGTATGTATATACATACGTACATGTACTGCTCCGAAACCAGCCCAAACTTAATGAGTGCACAAGTGTAAATGGGGGGGGGGGGGGGGGGGGGGGGGGATGTGGCGGCGGGGCATCCACTCACACATACCCCGGCGATGCATGACAGATATTACATGCCGTGGCGGGTCGGCGGGCCGACCCGGCGGGCCGACCCGGCGGGGGGTGGGGGGGGGGGGGGGGGGGGGGGGTCTATTCAACTACACGTGCGACAGTGTCGTTTCGTGGAGCAGTATATGTGCCCGGCCTCATTTATACCGCCCCCTACCTGCGCTGCATGGTCCACCCCTACGAATTACTTAGCACAAACCGCCATTACTTAATAGGAACCTAGCACAGCCAGGCTTATATGCCCGCTTTGCCGATCAACTTCTACGCACTTTCCGTCCCTCAACCGCCGGACATGGGGGTTAAGCCGCCAGCCTCGGCAGTTGCTTAGCCAGACTTGGCATCCCGTACCGTGTCCATGGCTTCGCAGCTCTGCCGCCGGCACACGCCGAGTCCGGCGCTTGCTGCCGCGGGGTTGCGCACGCATGCACGCACGGTAATACGCCGCCGACGCCGCCACGCTTACTTCCACCACCTTCGCCAGCCGCAGCTTCGCACGCCGTTCCGCCGACATACGAAACGCACGAATCCCCCCCCCCCCCCCCCCCCCGCGTCATGTATAATATATTCGAGGCGACTATGCGGGGCGCAGCACACGCCGCGGCGTGGGTCGGCGGAGCGGCATGCGGCGGGAGCCCTAATGGCCGGGCAGTATCGACACCCACACAGGCACCGCCGCTCACCTCCGACGCGGATGAACCGCCTCCCAAAGGAAACATGCCGGTTGGTGGTAAGCCCAGCAGGCGTGGGGTGCCGGCGCCGGTACTGGTGCGACGGAGCTGTCGCGTCAGGAACCGCACCGCATGTGGAGCAACACATGGCGGTGCCGGCCCCACCTACGTCTAGGGCCACCTCCTCACAACACCCCGCCACGACGGCGTCGGCCACCGCCGACGGCGCCGTTGCGGGGGGGGGGGACGCCCTGCCAGGCGACGATGATGCGCCTGCTGCGCCGCGTCAGGAGGCGGAGGAGGCCGTGGTCGAGGCGACTGATTGGGCTGAGGGGGTAGTTGAGGCGAGCGAGGCTGCGCTCGCGCCACCCGCCCCGCAGCCACCTGCGGGACATGCCGACTTGCTCGTCGCCATGTTGACCGGAGCACTACGAGCAGTGGCGGGAGGCGGCCACATGCACTATCATGTGCGTGTCCTGGCCGGACGCCCGTCATGCGTGGACTGCGGCCAACGGACGGACTGGGAGTGTTGCTACGACGGCACCCCGGCTTTGTGCGGCCCCAAGTACCCATGCATGGCGACCCATCAGCGGGCAGTCCCCTGCTCGACCACGGCCACGGTGAGGGCGGAGTTCCGCCATGTCAGGGACGCGTTCCACGACGCGACTCGTGCCGCCGTGTGTGAGGCTTCCGAGAAGGCACGCGCGGCTGGTAGGGTGCGCAGGTTGAGGCGGCGGACGGCCCAGGAGATGAAGGAGAGCAAGACATGCCGTCAGTGAGGTCGGGCGCAATGTCATTGGGTGGGGCACACGGACGTGTAACACTTTTACTTTGCGCGTACTGCTGGGTTACATCCAGGCGGTGTCACACTATGCAACCGGAAAGGCTGCGTTGCTACTGCAAACGATGCTACGCCTCACTCGGTAGCAACCGCTGCCCCGCCCATCCCACTCGCCTTGGCGCCGCGCTGCCCCGGCCGCCGCGCCTTGGCGCCGCGCTGCCCCGGCTGCCGCGCCTTGGCGCCGCGCTGCCCCGGCCGCCGCGCCTTGGCGCCGCGCTGCCCCGGCCGCCGCGCCTTGGCGCCGCGCTGGGTATCGAGTCCTCCCCTCCCCGGTGAGCGCGTCCACCTGCGCCTTGCGCTCGGGGCCGTCCTCCTCCGTCACCACATTCTGCAACCCCCACCGCGTGACGAACCACGCAGCTCCTTGCAGGCTCTTGTACATGTGCCCAAGCACCGCCAGTCGCGACACCGAACGCACCATCGCTGGGGACGCGAGCTCCTTCTCGGTCATGATCGCCTTCACCCGGGCCTCCTCGAACAACGGACCGGCGTTAAGAACGTTTCCATGTGGTGCAAGCAGTCCTCCATGACCCAGCCGGACTGCACAGTCACCTTGCCTGACCCTGCAGTCATGGAGGGGAATGCCGTCACGACCACGCCCACGCCCACGCCCGGGGGGGGGGGGGGGGTTACCTTTCGACTTCTTGGACACCGCAAACGAAGGGCGCAACCCGCGTCCAAAGTTGCTGGGTATCGGGACTAAAGCCTGGCGCCGGTCTTCCTGCTTCATAGCTCGGTATCCAATGTGGCCCTGCACGGTGACAAATTTCCTCCAAAAGTCCCTTCCCAAGCCAAAAAAAAAACAGGTGGAACGGCGCGAGGGGGAAGAGGTTGACCATGCTGACATAGCCAAGGACCACATGCACATGGCACACGCCATGGCAGCCAGTGTTCTGCTTGGCCTCCGCCAGCCGGGTTGTGTTGAACGCACTCCGGGCAAGGTGCGTGATTCACTGGACAAGTCATCGCCTTCATGGACGGTTACCAAGCGAGCCTCCCCGTCCGCATCCACAGGGGTGTGCTCCTGGGCAGCCGCCATAGCCTCCACAACCTACCACGTCGACCGGGCGGGTGCGTGTGATTTCATACAACCGCAGTTGAGTGGTGCCACCAGCACGCACGCCGGGCCCACTCACCTTTGAACGCAGAAGGTCCACAATGTCACCGTCCTCGAAAACAGCGCGCCACTGGGTCGCCCCGCCATAGTCCTCCAACACCCACTCGGTAACGACGCCGGTTATCACGCCGTAGTGCCATACTCCCCGGAACTTCTTGGCGGTGACCTTCATGTAGAAGTCACCGGGATCGCCTTTCCGTATCACGCCCTCATCGGCAGCTTCCACGTCCGCCGGCGGCCACGCAGGCGCGTCGATGTCCATACCGTCTTCGCCAACGGGGTCCTCCCCCACACCCATCACATCGTCCTCCGAGACCGGCGCCGGCGGGCCGTTTCCAACGGCTGCAGCTACTCTTGCTGCCGCCCCTGCCGCTGCTGCTGCTGCAGCTGCCGCCCTGCTGCTGCTGCTGCTTGTAATAAGGCGGCCTTGCGGTGCAACTTAGCCGCACGCTTCAACGAGTGGCTACAGTTCGGGTATTTCCGGAAGTGTCGCTCTCGCGCCGTCCTTTCACTACTGCCCGTCACGATGGCGTGGCAGTGCTTGCATGTGTACACGCCATTCTTCGACACACTCGATATCCATCCCTCTCCCGGCATGCATGCTGCCGCGCGCGCGCGGGGGGAGGGGGGGGGGGATAGGGGGGGGGGGGTTGAGAGTTGGGGTGGATGTAGCCCACCACCGGCAGGGAGCACAAATGCGAGTGCGCGGCTGTCCGCGCTTGGTTCAGCGGTGAGCGGCGGTGACCGCCAGGCTACCCCCTACTTCATGCGCGTGCTGGGGCGTTACACAATCATCAGCAATTAGGGCGGCTGCATTAAAACGCGCACCTACGAACACCACCTACCGCCTACCACCTACCGTACCACCTACATCCGCCCACACCTCCGCCCGTCGTGACGCACATCGCCGCACACCGCGGGGTCAGCGATGTGCAGCGATGTGCAGCGAGTACGTGCAGCCGCATGTGCTTAGCCCGGGTACTCCGCGTCGGCGCGCGACAGGCGAGCCCGTGTGGGCATATCAATTTGATGAAATTATCGAAACGAGAAATTCATATAGTACTTTACAGGTCGCGCGCGATAGTCGTCGCTACTCGGTATGAAATCCACGTCCCTCGTCCGTCCCGTATCGTCCCCGTATGTCGTCGTTCGTCACTAGTAGGGCACACTTGCGTCACATCTGAATCTCACAGTGATCCGGCCCACAGGAAGATCCGCGCTGTCGCTCTACTTGGCAAGAGACGGCTCGTCAAGCCAAAGCGCACCGGGGCCAAAGCCAACATCCTAGATCGAAAAACAAAACTTCAGTACGGAGAAAGGAATGATAGTATTCCATGTGATTAATAGACACAGGGGTATGTCACAACTACCTCCATGAGGGCGACTCGGAAGTGAGCTCTGTCTTTGCCAAAGCCGTACCTCTTGTTATCGAGGATAGCATTGATAGGCTTTCGAATTGCTTCGTAAACCTCCCTCACTTCCTTCGGGGAAAGTTGCCTGCCGTAATTGAGACGCTTGAGTCGATCGAGTTCTTCCCGGTAGTACTCGAACGGATCCCTCAGTTTGTTTTTGGCTTCGTCCCATCCTCGAACCCCGAGGTCCACATGCCGGTAGGCTTCAGAAATCTGCTCAAGGGGCTCAAAAACACTGCGCAAATCAATTGTCAGAATCTAGCAGCAGTAACAACAAGATAAATTTTCATCATCTAGGCAGCTTACCGTTGTGGGCGCGAGTAGAGGTCAATCAAATTTGAGAACTCGTTGCTCTTCTCATCTTTGATGCCGATCTTTTCAAGTTCAACTTGAAGAACCTCAGACTTCTTGAATTCCTTCACGACTCTAATTTGCGGGAGTGCTCTAAAGCCCGGGCGAGTTGCAGCATGTTGGGCATACCAGCTCTCGAAACATCTGCGAAGGTTATGCACAAACAATTGCACCGACTTCAAATTTCCGAACGATTGTACCTCTGATGACAGACCTATTTCGTCCCGCTGATGACAAACTATTTCGTCCCGCTGATGACATAGCGATTCGTCCCGCTGATGACAAAACCATTTGTCCCACTGATGACAGACCTAATTCGTCTCGCTAATGACGGACCGTTTCGTCCCGCTGATGACAGACCGTTTTGTCCCACTGAGGACATAGCGTTTTGTCCCACTGATGACATACCGTTTCGTCCCGCTGTTGACAGACCGTTTCGTCCCACTGATGACAAACCGTTTCGTCCCGCTGATGACAAACCGTTTCGTCCCGCTGATGACAAACTATTTCGTCCCGCTGATGACAGACCGTTTCGTCCCACTGATGACAGACCGTTTCGTCCCACTGATGACAAAGTGTTTCGTCCCACTGATGACAAAGCTATTTTAACCCACTGACGACAGAACGGCTTTTGTCACACTAAACGCCTATTTGGTCCCACGGTCAGCTTAGTAATAATGTGGGAGAATTGGTCGCTCACCAGGAGTTTGTGCATGAACGTGTCTCCCACAACGGCGTGACCCGCCTCGTTGAGCTTCATAGACATGTAGCGGCAGACTTCCGGCGAGAGGCCGATGTACATCTTGTCCGACGTGACGCGGATGCCTTTGTTGGCTTCGTATATTTCCGGATAGTTTACCTTCACCATGCGCTCCGCCTCCCGTCTAAGGCTGCCGTCGATGTTGGCTTGAAGCGCGCCCTGGGAGTCCAGAAACTTGATGATGACGTCGATCTCTGGCTTGTAGGAACTTGGATCCGCCAACCTCGGCTTCTCCTCGCCTTCAAATGCTGCGACTAGCTCCTTGAAGTTGGCCATTGTCAGAGCGAGGGGCTCATACTCTCCGGAGGACACTCCGTACACCGGAAAGGACACTGAGAAATTCTCGGCGGATAGGGAAGGATTCCTCTGAATAACAAATGCAAGGCATGTTATAAGTATTTGGATTTGTCTACGCATTTGATCCGGATAGGTACAATACAACAGGTCACGGAAGGCTCTTATCTTGTAGCTTTGCGCCACCATATTGCAGTCTTGCAGCTTTGGGGAACGGAATTCAAATTCCGGCGGCGGAGCGACGAACTTATCGGATGGGAAGCTGCAAATGTGAGGTAGCCCCGTATCCTTGTCGGTGACGAGGTTGACTCTGTCGGCGTATAATGTGTTGATGTCGCCACCGTGAGATGTCTTCACCTCTGGATCAGCAATATCGACTTTGAGGTGGCTGTAAGAGATCTAGTCGACGGCACCGGTGTTGCTGAAGCCATTTAAGGCCGGCGGGGCGGCGAACGTATCGACGTATGGAAGCGCGTTCTCAAAATCCTTGTCAATGTTGGCCAAGTCATCGATGTTGATTGTACCATCCGCGAAACCTCTCAGCGCCTGCGCCAGCACGTTGCGCTCGACCAAAGTCCATGCGTAGTAAGACAGGTACCGCGGTTGGAAGGAGAGTGGCGGCTGGATCGCGTGGAGTAGCAACCTCTTAAAGACCACGTCGATCCTGATCTCCTTGTACAATCCCAAGCAATAAGGTTCCAGACAGATATGCGGAAACAAGCATGGGAATATTAAAACTTAAAATATTGACACATATTAAGAAACCTCGGCTGTGTTTCTCACCCCGTTGCGTCCGGCCGAGTCCAGCTCGACGTCCTTGATCTTTCCGAGGCACGCGAGAAGTGGCCCCTTCGGATCATCGAAAAAGTCCTTGCCAGTCAGCAAGCTCGCCTTGTGCAATTCGATGTACAAATAGATCTGTACCTCAGCACTTGTATCCTTGAACCAGTGGATAGTCCAGCTCCGCGAACTGAAGTCGATGTAGCCCCTATCATGTGCTTGGGAGTCGTCGCGGTCGTCAAATAAGTCATTGAAAGAGGCGATTGTCATTAGCTTTGTCTGCCTCTCGGGTCCAGGAGTGCCGGTGATGACGAGAGCTTGCTTACGCTTCTCTGCCGCCCGTTGTCTCCGTTCTTCCTCTGTGCCGAATACCTCTTCATCCGTGCACATACTGAGGAATTGAGGAACCCTTCTTCTCGGAGCCTCGGCAAGAGATGCTCGAGAACCATAGGCTCCAGAACCGGACGCTTGCCCGGTCGTCGGCGCTGGAGTCTTGAGCTCGGGCTCCGGCTCCGGTTCATGCTCTGGCTCGGGCTCCAGCCGAGTGGGCTCATGCTCAGGCTCGGGCTCCGGCTCGGGCTCGGGCTCCGGTTCAGGCTCCGGCTCTGGCTCCAACCGAGTGGGCTCAGTTTCAGGCTCATGCTCATGCTTGGGCTCGGGCTCAGTGGGCTCTGTTTCAGGCTCCGGCTCTGGCTCGGGCTCGGGCTCGGGCTCAGGCTCCGGTGCAGGCTCCGGCTCTGGCCGTGTTTCCGGTACTTGAGGCGGCCCTTTAGACAAAGAAGAGCCTTGAGTCGGGGAACCTGTAAAGAATGAGTAGAGAGTACTCAACACACCTGCAGTGGGCGTCACGATTAGCTACTGAAAGGTATCGCCATGCACCATCAAAGGCAATCGTGATTTTCTTACTTGGGGATCCCGATTTACCGGTTGCTTCCGACGCGGTTGCCTATGCCAATTGACGACATGTTGGATCGTCAGATAACTCACACGAGAACTTAATCGAAGGGATTGGGAAGGCAGGGATTGATACTTTCTTTCACAATTACTTGGAGTCACAATCGTCTCGGGAACCTTTCTTTTCCCTTGGATTCCTTTGGAGCTTGAGGCGCTACTAGCTCATGTGCGCGTCCTTTCGAACCTGTCAACACACGTAATTTCAATCTATTCAGATATCACACACGAAAATCACATGATTGGAGAGGCAAGGACCTGATTGATAGTAAGCTTGCATGAGCTTTTCGTAATCGATTAGCCTTCGCGCTGTCTGCATTTGAGCATATGAGAGGACTTGGCCGCTCTTGATTCGGGCCCTCCAAAGAGCGGCGGCCGATCTTTCTTCTTGCGAGTGCGTGCCGTCACCCGGCACTCTACCTCCTAAAAGGCTCGGTTTCCAGGGGTTACCTGATGCTGCAGCGCCCGCTCTAGCTGCAGAAGTTGAGGTTGCACGGCTCTTCTTCGCCGCCGGCTGCTCGGGCACAGAAGATGATGCCTTGTGTTGTCTCCCGACTAGCGCTCCGAGCGCATCGAAACCTTTTGCTTTCTCAGTAGGTTTTGATGTCCGCTTGGACCTTCGACCTATCAATATCAGATTCTATGAGAAATTGTCGTCCCGCTAATATACCGTTTTCGTCCCACTGATGACATACCGTTTCGTCCCGCTGATGACAGACCGTTTCGTCCCATTGAGGACATAGCGTTTTATCCCACTGATGACATGCCGTTTCGTCCCGCTGATGACAAAGTGTTTCGTCCCACTGATGACAAACCGTTTTCTCCCACTGATGATAGACCGTTTTCTCCCACTGATGACATACCGTTTCGTGCCACTGATGACAGACCGTTTCGTCCCACTGATGACAGACCGTTTCGTCCCGCTGATGACAAACTGTTTCGTCCCGCTGATGACAAACCGTCTCGTCCCGCTGATGACAGAACTATTTCCAATACAATAAGTACTGCGGTTTTATAATGTTATGTATGTAACTGCTGCGCTTGACACTAATGTAAACCACTCCTGACGGCGGAGTAGAGGCACAAGGTCCACCTGGCCGCCTTCCATCCCCAACCCCCCTTACACCACCAATTAGGATTCTTACTGATCATGCCGCAGCTGCCTCGACGGGACGTAATACTACCGTGCACGACCCTGATACCGCTCGTCTCGTTTGGGTTTCTATTCCCACTCGTCTGCCTACACCTCGAGCGGTCCTAGATTACACCGCTTCTACAGGGAACCCTAACAGAAGTCGCTAGATCTAGCCGTATCACGCGTCGAGCAGGCAGGCAGCTACTGCATGCGCGCGCAACTCACCTGGATGGGGTGGCGTCGTCCTTGTCTTCCTTGTCCTTGGCAGGCTCGTTCTTCTTCGGCGCCTTTCTGGCGGTAGGTTGCTTCGCGGTAGATGAGCGGGTTTCTGGGTGGGTAGCGGTGAGGGAGAGGTGGAAATGACCTGATCTCCGTATGCCGCCGCTCTGACCCATGCCGGACCAACGGCGCGCGTGCGCACACTATAGTGCACCTCGTCGTCGTTATCAGGTTTATGTATTTTGCACCGCGACGAATATACAAGGCAAACTACTGCGACTATAGTACTATTACTTGAAGATAAAATATTCCCTACTCAAGAGTCATAACGGTACGAGAGTACAGTGGCGTGGCAATAATATTCCTTCATGGGATGACATATCCCTTGGATTGGATTCGGGTGTACATACTGGTACAAAACTATTAACAACATACGAAAGAAGCACGATATAACACGAAATCCTACCACGGTAATACTTGGGAAGTATTTTATGAAGTACGATTTACAAACCTCACCTGTACGGCATCCTGTATTTTGGCTCAGTACCGCTCCGGTGTTTGAGTCATCAGGGTCAATTATTTTGACCCGTAGCTGGATATTATGCACCCAGGTCAACGGCCCGTCCGTCCGAGAACGGTCATCGGCCGTCACTCCTCCTCACCACAGATCACAATCCTTCATCGCCCCCACTCGCCCCACGCCGCAGCATGGCGGCGGTCGAAAGCATGGCCTCTTCTCCAGGATCCGGCGCGTCGGACACTTACTACACTTACATTACCGCCGTGTTCGTGCCGCAGCGGGTACTCGTGTGATTGCGATGGGCGTGCTAGTGATCTTAAGGAGGTTGTGAAAAGGAAGTACACGTGGGGCAAGGGCTCCGATGAGGTCGCCGACAGCGAGATTGGCAAGGGCTCGTCTCTGATCAACAAGCGCACCTCTCGCGACTATATCCGCCTCATGCTCGCCAAGGAGGCTAGCGAGCAGTCGCCGTGCTGTTCGTGGAAGTGCGTGCACAAGCTATACACTCAGTGCGGAGAGGCTTCGTTGATGCCGTGCGTGATGGACCGTGCGTTTACCGTATACTCTGGCAATCAGAACCGCTCCTTTGACCGGCTCGCTCAGGTCCTCATGGGTGGCTACGAGTCGGCATCCGACAAGTTCGATTACATGTTTGATCACGGTGTCTACTTGCGATCTTTCCATCATCGAGGCCCCATCTACACGTTTGGGCGTGCGTGGGAGGTCTTGCATCAGGTCTCGAAACGCATACGTCTCGTGATCCATCGGTCGGTGGTGGATAACGAACCCACGTACATCAGGCAGCGCACGCAATACGAGAGCAGACAAACCAGACCGAGGGAGCATGTGCGCATGTTTCTCGAGCACTTCTTCTCAGATGACCTCGGTCAGATGACCAAGATTTGCGTCTTCTACTATATTACAAGTCGTGGGATGTGGACGACAACGCCATTCTCCGTGGTAAGGCCCAAACTGTCCAGATGATGACATAACGTTTTGTCCCGCTGATGACAGACCTAATTCGTCCCGCTGATGACAGACTATTTCGTCCCGCCGATGATAGACCGTTTCTTCCCGCTGATGACATACCGTTTCGTCCCGCTGATGACAGACCGTTTTGTCCCGCTGATGACATACCGATTTCGTCCCGCTGTTGATAGACCGTTTCGTCCTGCTGATGACAAACCGTTTCGGCCGACTGATGACAGACCGATTTCGTCCCGCAAACGCCAAAACGTTTATTCCCACTGATGAACGATTAGTCCCATTTCGTCCCACTGATGATCTAACGTTTTGTACCGCTTGTGACAAAGCGTTTAGTCCCACCGATGACAAAACCATTTGTCCCACTGATGACCGGCCGATATCGTCCCACTGATGACAGAACGTTTTGTCCCAGTGATGACATACGGTTTCGTCACACTGATGACATACCGTTTCGTCCCGGTGATGACAGAACTATTCATCCCACTATAGATATAATTATTTCGACCCACCTTAGACCCAACTTTTCTGTCTCACAATATGAGACCTTATTTGTATACCGACCTATTCTGCCCTTGCCGCTTTATATATTTGGCTACCGAGAGCGAAGTAAAGCTCGCATCGTTAGACAGTTTCCGCCGGACTTGGAAAGAAGACGTCCCGGATGTCACCACGCCAAAGGTGAAGCGATTCAGCCACTGTCCCATTTGCGCGGCGGGCAAAGCACTCAGAGACCAAGCTCGCGAGATTTGCACAAAGGACATGACGCCAGAGGAACATCAAGTGCACCGTCCACTGTGAGATTCAGATGTGACGCAAGTGTGCCCTACTGGTGACGAACGACGACATATGGGGACGATACGGGACGGACGAGGGACGTGGATTTCATACCGAGTAGCGACGACTATCGCGCGCGACATGTAAAGTACTATATGAATTCTCGTTTCCATAATTTCATCAAATTGATATGCGCACGCGGGCTCGCATGTCGCCCGCCGACGCGGAGCACCCGGGCTAAGTACAGGCGGCTGCACGTACTCACTGCACATCGCCGCACATGGCTGCACATCCCTGCACATACAACGCTGCACATCCCTGCGCGCGCATGAAGTAGGGGGTAGCCTGGCGGTCACCGCCGCTCACCGCTGAACCAAGCGCGGACAGCCGCGCACTAGCATTTGTGCTCCATGCCGGTGGTGGGCTACATCCCCCCCAACTCTCACCCCCCCCCCCCCCCCGCGCGCGCGCGGCAGCAGGCATGCCGGGAGAGGGATGGATATCGAGTGTGTCGAAGAATGGCGTGTACACATGCAAGCACTGCCACGGCATCGTGACGGGCAGTAGTGAAAGGACGGCGCGAGAGCGGCACTTCCGGAAATACCCGAACTGTAGCCACTCGTTGAAGCGTGCGGCTAAGTTGCACCGCAAGGCCGCCTTATTACAAGCAGCAACAGCAGGGCGGCAGCAGCAGCAGCGGCGGCAGGGGCGGCAGCAGGAATAGCTGCAGCCGTCGGAAACGGCCCGCCGGCGCCGGTCTCGGAGGACGATGTGATGGGTGTGGGGGAGGACCCCGTTGGCGAAGACGGTATGGACATCGACGCGCCTGCGTGGCCGCCGGCGGACGTGGAAGCTGCCGATGAGGGCGTGATACGGAAAGGCGATCCCGGTGACTTCTACATGAAGGTCATCGCCAAAAAGTTCCGGGGAGTATGGCACTACGGCGTGATAACCGGCGTCGTTACCGAGTGGGTGTTGGAGGACTACGGCGGCGCGCTGTTTTCGAGGACGGTGACATTGTGGACCTTCTGCGTTCAAAGGTGAGTGGGCCCGGCCTGCGTGCTGGTGGCACCACTCAACTGCGGTTGTTTGGAATCACACGCACTCGCCCGGTCGGCGTGGCAGGTTGTGGAGGCTATGGCGGCTGCCCAGGAGCACCCCCATGTGGATGCGGACGGGGATGCTCGCTTGGTAACCGTCCATGAAGGCGATGACTTGTCCAGTGAATCACGCACCTTGCCCAGCGTGCGTTCAACACAACGCGGCTGGCGGAGGCCAAGCAGAACACTGGCTGCCATGGCGTGTGCCATGTGCATGTGGTCCTTGGCTATGTCAGCATGGTCAACCTCTTCCCCCTCGCGCCGTTCCACCTGTTTTTTTTTTGGCTTGGGAAGGGACTTCTGGAGGAAATTTGTCACCGTGCAGGGCCACATTGGATACCGAGCTATGAAGCAGGAAGACCGGCGCCAGGCTTTAGTCCCGATACCCATCAACTTTGGACGCGGGTTGCGCCCTTCGTTTGCGGTGTCCAAGAAGTCGAAAGGTAAACCCCCCCCCCCCCCCCGGGCGTGGGCGTGGGCGTGGGCGTGACGGCATTCCCCTCCATGACTGCAGGGTCAGGCAAGGTGACGGTGCAGTCCGGCTGGGTCATGGAGGACTGCTTGCACCACATGGAAACGTTTTCCATTCTTAATGCCGGTCCGCTGTTCGAGGAGGCCCGGGTGAAGGCGATCATGACCGAGAAGGAGCTCGCGTCCCCAGCGGTGGTGCGTTCGGTGTCGCGACTGGCGGTGCTTGGGCACATGTACAAGCGCCTGCAAGGAGCTGCGTGGTTCGTCACGCGGTGGGGGTTGCAGAATGTGGTGACGGAGGAGGACGGCCCCGAGCGCAAGGCGCAGGTGGACGCGCTCACCAGGGAGGGGAGGACTCGATACCCAGCGCGGCGCCAAGGCGCGGCGGCCGGGGCAGCGCGGCGCCAAGGCGCGGCGGCCGGGGCAGCGCGGCGCCAAGGCGAGTGGGATGGGCGGGGCAGCGGTTGCTACCGAGTGAGGCGTAGCATCGTTTGCAGTAGCAACGCAGCCTTTCCGGTTGCATAGTGTGACACCGCCTGGATGTAACCCAGCAGTACGCGCAAAGTGCAAGTGTTACACGTCCGTGTGCCCCACCCAATGAAATTGCGCCCGACCTCGCTGACGGCATGTCTCGCTCTCCTTCATCTCCTGGGCCGTCCGCCGCCTCACCCTGCGCACCCTACCAGCCGCGCGTGCCTTCTCGGAAGCCTCACACACGGCGGCGCGAGTCGCATCGTGGAACGCGTCCCTGACATGGCGGAACTCCGCCCTCACCGTGGCCGTGGTCGGGCAGGGGACTGCCCGCTGATGGGTCGCCATGCATGGGTACTTGGGGCCGCACAAAGCCGGGGTGCCGTCGTAGCAACACTCCCAGTCCGTCCGTTGGCCGCAGTACACGCATGACGGGCGTCCGGCCAGGACACGCACATGATAGTGCATGTGGCCGCCTCCCGCCACTGCTCGTAGTGCTCCGGTCAACATGGCGACGAGCAAGTCGGCATGTCCCGCAGGTGGCTGCGGGGCGGATGGCGCGAGCGCAGCCTCGCTCGCCTCGACAACCCCCTCAGCCCGATCAGTCGCCTCGACCACGGCCTCCTCCGCCTCCTGACGCGGCGCACCATGCGCATCATCGTCGCCTGGCTGGGCGTTCCCCCCCGCAACGGCGCCGTCGGCGGTGGCCGACGCCGTCGTGGCGGGGTGTTGTGAGGAGGTGGCCCTAGACATAGGTGGGGCCGGCACCGCCATGTGTTGCTCCACATGCGGTGCGGTTCCTGACGCGACAGCTCCGTCGCACCGGTGCCGGCGCCGGCACCCCACGCCTGCTGGGCTTACCACCAACCGGCATGTTTCCTTTGGGAGGCGGTTCATCCGCGTCGGAGGTGAGCGGCGGTGCGTTTCGTGCGTTTCGTATGTCGGCGGCGGAACGGCGTGCGAAGCTGCGGCTGGCGAAGGTGGTGGAAGTAAGCGTGGCGGCGTCGGCGGCGTATTACCGTGCGTGCATGCGTGTGCAACCCCGCGGCAGCAAGCGCCGGACTCGGCGTGTGCCGGCGGCAGAGCTGCGAAGCCATGGACACGGTACGGGATGCCAAGTCTGGCTAAGCAACTGCCGAGGCTGGCGGCTTAACCCCCATGTCCGGCGGTTGAGGGACGGAAAGTGCGTAGAAGTTGATCGGCAAAGCGGGCATATAAGCCTGGCTGTGCTAGGTTCCTATTAAGTAATGGCGGTTTGTGCTAAGTAATTCGTAGGGGTGGACCATGCAGCGCAGGTAGGGGGCGGTATAAATGAGGCCGGGCACATATACTGCTCCACGAAACGACACGGTCGCACGTGTAGTTGAATAGACCCCCCCCCCCCCCCCCCCCCCCCCGCCGGGTCGGCCCGCCGACCCGCCACGGCATGTAATATCTGTCATGCATCGCCGGGGTATGTGTGAGTGGATGCCCCGCCGCCACATCCCCCCCCCCCCCCCCCCATTTACACTTGTGCACTCATTAAGTTTGGGCTGGTTTCGGAGCAGTACATGTACGTATGTATATACATACAATGGAACGTAGGACCTGCGCGGAAAGAGGCGGGGCTGGCGGAGTGCGTTGGGGGTGCGTAGAGTAGCGTGTTCGTGAGATTCGGGGTGCATCGGACGCCGGATGCCCATCCACCCAGCGTAAAAGACGCGTACGTATTATTCACACTATATATATTCACACGCAAATGTGTGAAAACCGGACATTCCGTGCCGGATGGGTGGGAATATGGCGTCCGATGCAGCCAAAACCCCAGCAACACGCTATTCTATGCACCGCCAATGCACTCCGCCAGCACCGCCTCATTCTCTGTCGATTTCGAAAACGCCTTCACATTATCCACCGCTAATTGCAATTGCCACCGTTTAATGTTGTCACGATGTGCGCACACAACAACACTTACTATCGGTTCCGACGCGGATGGAGGCGGGGCTTGCGGAGTGCGTTGGGGGTGCGTAGAGTAGCGTGCTGCAAATAATTGGGGTGCATCGGACGCCGGATGCCCATCCACCCGGCGTAAAAGACGCGTACGTAATATTCACACTATATTCACACACAAATGTGTGAAAACCGGACATTCCGTGCCGGATTGATGGGAATACGGCGTCCGATGCAGCCAAAACCCCAGCAACACGCTATTTTATGCACCGCCAATGCACTCCGCCAGCACCGCCTCATTCTCTGTCGATTTCGAAAACGCCTTCACATTATCCACCGCTAATTTCAATTGCCACCATGTAATGTTGTCACGATGTGCGCACACAACAACACTTACTACCGGTTCCCACGCGGATGGAGGCGGGGCTTGCGGAGTGCGTTGGCGGTGCGTAGAGTAGCGTGCTGCAAATAATTGGGGTGCATCGGACGCCGGATGCCCATCCACCCGGCGTAAAAGACGCGTACGTAATATTCACACTATATTCACACACAAATGTGTGAAAACCGGACATTCCGTGCCGGATTGATGGGAATACGGCGTCCGATGCAGCCAAAACCCCAGCAACACGCTATTTTATGCACCGCCAATGCACTCCGCCAGCACCGCCTCATTCTCTGTCGATTTCGAAAACGCCTTCACATTATCCACCGCTAATTGCAATTGCCACCGTGTAATGTTGTCACGATGTGCGCACACAACAACACTTACTACCGGTTCCCACGCGGATGGAGGCGGGGCTTGCGGATTGCACTGGCGGTGCGTAGAGTAGCGTGCTGCAAATAATTGGGGTGCATCGGACGCCGGATGCCCATCCACCCGGCGTAAAAGACGCGTACGTAATATTCACACTATATTCACACACAAATGTGTGAAAACCGGACATTCCGTGCCGGATTGATGGGAATACGGCGTCCGATGCAGCCAAAACCCCAGCAACACGCTATTTTATGCACCGCCAATGCACTCCGCCAGCACCGCCTCATTCTCTGTCGATTTCGAAAACGCCTTCACATTATCCACCGCTTATTTCAATTGCCACCGTGTAATGTTGTCACGATGTGCGCACACAACAACACTTACTACCGGTTCCCACGCGGATGGAGGCGGGGCTTGCGGAGTGCGTTGGCGGTGCGTAGAGTAGCGTGCTGCAAATAATTGGGGTGCATCGGACGCCGGATGCCCATCCACCCGGCGTAAAAGACGCGTACGTAATATTCACACTATATTCACACACAAATGTGTGAAAACCGGACATTCCGTGCCGGATGGATGGGAACACGGCGTCCGATGCAGCCAAAACCCCAGCAACACGCTATTTTATGCACCGCCAATGCACTCCGCCAGCACCGCCTCATTCTCTGTCGATTTCGAAAACGCCTTCACATTATCCACCGCTAATTTCAATTGCCACCATGTAATGTTGTCACGATGTGCGCACACAACAACACTTACTACCGGTTCCCACGCGGATGGAGGCGGGGCTTGCGGAGTGCGTTGGCGGTGCGTAGAGTAGCGTGCTGCAAATAATTGGGGTGCATCGGACGCCGGATGCCCATCCACCCGGCGTAAAAGACGCGTAATATTCACACTATATTCACACACAAATGTGTGAAAACCGGACATTCCGTGCCGGATTGATGGGAATACGGCGTCCGATGCAGCCAAAACCCCAGCAACACGCTATTTTATGCACCGCCAATGCACTCCGCCAGCACCGCCTCATTCTCTGTCGATTTCGAAAACGCCTTCACATTATCCACCGCTAATTGCAATTGCCACCGTGTAATGTTGTCACGATGTGCGCACACAACAACACTTACTACCGGTTCCCACGCGGATGGAGGCGGGGCTTGCGGATTGCACTGGCGGTGCGTAGAGTAGCGTGCTGCAAATAATTGGGGTGCATCGGACGCCGGATGCCCATCCACCCGGCGTAAAAGACGCGTACGTAATATTCACACTATATTCACACACAAATGTGTGAAAACCGGACATTCCGTGCCGGATTGATGGGAATACGGCGTCCGATGCAGCCAAAACCCCAGCAACACGCTATTTTATGCACCGCCAATGCACTCCGCCAGCACCGCCTCATTCTCTGTCGATTTCGAAAACGCCTTCACATTATCCACCGCTTATTTCAATTGCCACCGTGTAATGTTGTCACGATGTGCGCACACAACAACACTTACTACCGGTTCCCACGCGGATGGAGGCGGGGCTTGCGGAGTGCGTTGGCGGTGCGTAGAGTAGCGTGCTGCAAATAATTGGGGTGCATCGGACGCCGGATGCCCATCCACCCGGCGTAAAAGACGCGTACGTAATATTCACACTATATTCACACACAAATGTGTGAAAACCGGACATTCCGTGCCGGATGGATGGGAACACGGCGTCCGATGCAGCCAAAACCCCAGCAACACGCTATTTTATGCACCGCCAATGCACTCCGCCAGCACCGCCTCATTCTCTGTCGATTTCGAAAACGCCTTCACATTATCCACCGCTAATTTCAATTGCCACCATGTAATGTTGTCACGATGTGCGCACACAACAACACTTACTACCGGTTCCCACGCGGATGGAGGCGGGGCTTGCGGAGTGCGTTGGCGGTGCGTAGAGTAGCGTGCTGCAAATAATTGGGGTGCATCGGACGCCGGATGCCCATCCACCCGGCGTAAAAGACGCGTAATATTCACAATATATTCACACACAAATGTGTGAAAACCGGACATTCCGTGCCGGATGGATGGGAATACGGTGTCTGATGCAGCCAAAACCCCAGGAACACGCTATTCTATGCACCGCCAATGCACTCCATCCGCAACCCCCGCCTCATTCCCAGTCGTACGTGCTTGTGCACACGCACGGAATGCTTGCACTGCTCCGAAACCACTGTCACATACCCCGCTCATTGGGTACCGATTGCGGCGCATGCACGGCTAGATATTTGCTGACATAAATCGGGGGGGGGGGGGGGGGGGGGCACAGTGTCCCGCTACTCACCCTGCATTGGATTAGGGCGACGATTGCAAACAAGACGAGGAGGCCGCGAATGAACTGCTCCGAAACCACGCGATGTGCCCGGTGACCTCCATATCCAGCACGTCCACCGATGCAAGTAAATAATAAGGACAGGACCCCCCGCGCCCCCCCGCCCCCCCCCCGCCAAAGTGGAGGAAGTGTAGGAGTACAACCGGAGCATGACGTGATCCATTGTCGCTTATTTACAAGCACGGGCGGTGCTGCCAGACCCGATCGTCTACGGCCGATATAATATTCACACTATATTCACATCGGGGCACATTGCCGCACACCGCCGCACACCGACGCACAACGCTGCGCACATCCGCGCACATTCGTCGCGCACATATACGCGCGCCCTACCGCACATATTATCCCGGATTCACTCGGTGAAACCGCGTATTCATTACGCCGTGCTACTTCAACGATAAACATTGCGAAATTACACCGACACAATGCCGCACCGACTAGCTCTTGACAATACGTGCATATAAATAGTAGTGGCGCGCTGCTCCTCGCCTCCGATGTGTCGTTGACTGCTGCGGAAGGCGGTCGTGGACTGGGTGTTAGTTTCTCCACCTCGGCCGCCCCCACCCCTTCACCGCTCACAGCGCAATGGCAGACCTCGTCTCCCGGGCAAAAGTGGACGGCGGGCCTTGTTGTCTCGCGTGTCCGCGCCGACGGCATCGAGGAGGACGAGAAAGACATGAGGAAACGCGTGACAAGGTGGGCACGCAACAAAGCACTCCACGCTCCACATAAGCACGCACCCGCACTCGTGGCTAACTTGTGCCGCGCGCAGGGTCGTCCGGGAGCGCCGTAAGGCCCACCTTAACACCAAAGCTTCCACAGTGCCAGCGGCGCAACTCGTGGTGGCCGAGGAGGCCGCAGCCTCAGCCGCTTGGAGGCGAAACGATTGTGGCTTGTTGTGGGCGTCTGGGCACAGGGGGCGTCCCGACGTCAAGGCAAGGAAGCTCATGGCGGCGTCGTCGACGGCACAGCCTCCCGGGGTGGTGAAGACACTGACGGCCGCCGTTCTCCCTCCGGACGCGCCGCTGCCCCGCCCACCCCTAATTGAGAAGGGGCTGTGCTGGATGAACGCCGCCGACAAGAAGCAGTCGGACGCAGACAAGAAGCGGAAGAGGCCAGTGAAGAAGCGCCGAGGTAAGAAACTGACGGTCGCGGAGTCGGAGGCGGAGGCGGAGCCGGAGGCAGCGAGGTCGTCGAAGCGGCGGGTCCCCCGGGCACGCAAGAACAAGCAGTAGCCCCCCTCCGCGCCCCCCCCCCCCCCCTTCCCCCCCCCCTCATCCCCCCGGCGGGAGCGGCGGGCGGCGGGGGGGGGGGGGGGGGGGGGGGGGGAGGGGCGAATTACAATATTCGCGACAGCTGCCATTCCCCGATGGCAGCTGTCGCGAATATTGTAATTCAATCATTCTTCGGCAAACCGCTGCCTGCCCCCCACCCCCCCTCCCCTCCCCCCCCTCGCGAATATTTATGTAACGTGAGCACTCTTTGGCAAAACATGGCAGCCAAACCGCCCATATATCTGATGACCTTTGATCGGACGGCTGGCAAACCCGTTCAACAGTACTAGCTATAATGTACACAAAATTCCCCACTGTTACCAAATACGTACGCGGCTGCGATTTGCGCTCCCATGTACTAATAGTCGTAGTTATCCACAGGACGACTTGTCATCGCGCCCGGGTTCGTACTAGATACCCGGTACCGGCTTAATAAATATATCGCGTACTACCCGGTACTACACGGACAACGTTGTACCTTATACGTCAGTGCCATGTAACACGTCACCGGGCTAGTACGACTACTAGAATGATTACAAAAAGGATTTATCGCCCGCCGGCAATAACGCCGGATGTACTCGCACGTCACTGGATGGACGTGCCGCCACCAGCAGCAGCCTTCACGGATAAATAATAGTCGCTAGTAGTAGTGCTTCGTCACCCGTATGTCACATCTGAATCTCACAGTGGTCAACATCAGCAGCTCGTGAGGCGCCAGGTCAGAGCCGAGCAGAAGGTACACCTCGAGAGAGTGCGCCAAGAACGAAGGGATCTGAACAACGCCGTCTTCCAGTCGCGCCTTGGCCATGGAACCTTCTACTTCTTCGAAATCGGTAGCATGGACTCCGCGAAGACCCTGCTGCCTCATTGGGTTCGCATCCCCAAGATTGTGAAGCCCGACATGCTCCTCAAGTACCACCTCACCTGTGTGAAGTACGACGGATACCGCCCGGACGACATCTACTACTACACCAACACCATCCCCCACGATTCGTCCACGACGTGCACTCTAATATGGATCACGATCATGAAGGTGAGCTCGTTAGCCTCCCGATAGATTCGCCGTGGTTGTCCATTAGCCGTGGACTGATTGAATCTGATCTGCGATGCAGGAAATTCAACACCGTGGTAGAAAGATTCCGTACATCCGAATCCAGATGGACAACACCGTCAAGGAGAACAAGAATAGGAACGTGGCGGCCCTCTGCAATTGGCTTGTGTCTACCGGCATGTGCGACGTCATTCATTTGGTCTTCCTGCGTGTCGGGCACACTCACGAACGGGTTGGCCAGATCTTGAGCCGTATCAGTCTTGCGCCATCTCGCAGCTCCGCCTACACAATCGAGGCCTTTCTTGACTTGGTGGCGAAGGCATTCTCGCCCGCTCCGGAGATTGCTGAGCTCGCATTCTGCCTCGACTTCTCTGAGTGGTTAAGGCCCCATTTCCAAGACCACATTCAGCACATCAGTAAGCCGCTGAAAATCGAGTTTACCCGTGACGACGCCGCCGCGTCTGGCGGCTCGTTGTGCACCGCCTTGTGGTCCAACACACCGCTTTCCGAGCCCGTGCACATCTTGAAGAGCGCGCCAATTGGGACGCCCGAGATTCGTGCGGGCCGGCCCCTCTTGTACGCTCTCTGCGACAAAAAGAAGCCGGACGCGGTGAAGGTACTTGGATGACTTCAAGAAGGTCAGGTCGTACATCACGGACCTGGCGGTCCAGTGGCACTTCTCCCCAGTCGAGCGCGAGAGCTGGAAGAATCTGCTCGACGACTTGGATGAGATGCAAACTGCTCCTTCGGCAGCTTTCTCCGGGTTCTGGCCGCAACGGAAAGAGGAAGTCGACGACTTCTTGCGCGAGCGCGGGCAGACCGCGCCGCTGAGGCACGTCACACGATGGCTACCAACGCCGACCTCAACAATGCCGAAGCCGCTCGCGTTCAAGCCGAGATTTGTGCTCAAGTGCTTCAAGATGACAGCGCCTTCCGGGGAGTTCACGCCGGCGCCAAGGAGAGGCTTCATGACAACACATCGCCCGGCGATGCAAAGGGCACAAACCTCGTTGTCATTGACGTCTCCGATGTGAGTCCCATTGTTTGTCATTTTGTCCTTTACGGGACAAAACAATTTGGTTCATCTACCGTGCTTGTTATTTTGTCCCAACTGGGACAAAAATGGCGTGGCGTCTCGCTCGGGACTAACATAGCTCGTGGTCTTGGCCATCATTAGGTGCATGAGGAAGACAAGTGCTCTGAAACTCTTGGTGATTGGGAGTCGAGATTCGTCATCGGGCTTGTGAAGTCGCGCGAGACTACCGAAGACACGTTGACCGTGGCCGTGTACCAGCCTTCCATGCCGATGCAAAGGGCAAACCTCTCATGCCCCTATGGTTGTACGCGCAGACAAAAAGAGGGAAGAAGCCAGTTGACACAAGCTGGGATAAGTGCCTGACGCTTCCTTGCAAGCTTGTTGAAGCTGTCCCCCTATCGTACGCGAAGGCCATCCAGGACGCGTCGGGAAGTCGCGAGGTGTTCAACGAGGAAGGCACCATGGTCAGAAAGAAGTGGTACGGTAAAAGCGTCCAAGTCGTGAAGACATACGCGCAAACTGGGTGGCAAATCAGCCAGCCACGAAACAATTGCGGCCACGTCATGTCAACCACCCCAGCGCAACGCAAACCCGGCGCAGTCGTCAAGTTTAATGCAGCCACGAAGAAGGACTTGCTTGAGTTTGGGATGCTCAACGAATAAACTACTGAACGTCTTGTGGCTAGCCGGTGGATGTAATCATCATAATAAATATTGATTTGCCTCATCTTGTCCCATTTTGGACAAAATGCTTCAAAATAAACATTAGATATGCGTCGCGGCTGGCATGCACGCTGATGAATGTTGCACTGCACCCTATCTAGGTCTACAAACCCAAGCTACACCACCCGTGAGTCTGAAGTACTAATAGTAGACCCGGGAACTAGGGTATAACCAAACCCTACGGTGCAAAATGAATTCCACGGTGCAAAATAGGTTAATTTACTGTTCCATGACAACACCGACCCCAATGATCAGATTCCTTCAGGATTGTGTACCGCCAAACTATAAGCTACAGACCATGGAATCATGGCACATCACGCCGGGCTACCCGCACAACATCTTAGGCAGCCACGTGAGAATATCACCCAAATACATGCGCTCCAAAGATCCATGCGCGTATATCCATAAGCGTCACCGGCATGGACGGGGCAGACACGGCGTGGGCTTAGTCCTATGCACGCGACCAACCGGGCGGAGCATGGATATCGGCGGAACCGCCGATTCCACATATCGAGCTATAAATCGGGTATATTAAGAACTACAACTTGCAAGCCTGCTGCCGCGGCAATTCAGCTCGGCCAGAGAGCTCAACCCCCAAAACAACGATTTCCTCACAACACGGGAGCGGTGCAAATTTTACCGAGACGGATGGGACGCAAACCATTCCATCTATCACGCTGTAGTGGAAATGCATCCTCGGCTAGAAATCTCCGCAGCCGGACCAGCCGGACTCAGATCCAACATTCAACGATCACAAGCGACGCGCGCCGGGACCAAATACTAATCCAGACCCCCCGGCATGCAAGCGCCGGTCTCCGACAAATTCAGCGCCACCACGCCAAGGTCAAGGAGGGGCGCGCAGCCAAGTTGCATCACCCAACGGGAGCCCCGGGACCAACACAACATGCTGCCCCGACCAGTCTCCAGCCGCAAAGCTCCATGTGATGCGCCCAATGGCCGAGCGAGTCCCAGCCCCGGCGGGGCGGTCGGAGTAGAACGGTTACCCAGATAACGAGCATCTCCACCACTCGGAACCGGAAGATCATGAGACACAATCAGTCCATGCGGACTCCACGATCACCCAGGCACCGTTAGGGGATGACAAGGAAGAGACGGACGACATACTCGACCGACTCGCACGCGCCCTCTCATGCCTACGACCAATTACACCAGCATTGCGAGATCATCTCCCACCGACGCTTCTCCATTCAGCGGTTAGCTCGGGGGAAGATGAGGATATAGGCCCACAGGGCGGCAATCAGTTTGGCAACGACACGTGGCGTGCAGCCTGCGCACGGATTAAGACCCACTCGTCAATTAATTTTGACGCCTGTAGCACAGGGCACGCCTTTCGTGGTCTCTGCGCCGGGTATTATTGTGATGGCAGTGTTTTAGATTGACGGTGATCCAACATTGTTTGAAATTCTCTAGCTTGCCTTCAATTAGTCTTGCAGAATGCTTCGGCGGCACTTTGCTTGATGACCTTGATGGAGCGTCGCGTGCCCAGGGTTTCCCTAGCTGGATTCTTTTTTTACATCAGGGCTTAAACAAATGCGCAGTACAAACATAACTAACAACAACCATAAAAGGTTGCCAGCAAAAGAGAGACATAAACCCAAAACCAAGGTCGAGCAGGAGGCCAGGGAGCCAAGAACCAAGGAGGAGCCAAGGGAACCACGAAGTCGCCAAGCAGCCAAGAACCAAAGGGACCACCGCCCCGGGGTAGGCGGCTATCAGCCGCGGCGAGGACGCTTGCAGCCAATGACCCGGGTCATAGCAACACAAGCCGACGAGCGACGCGACGCAGGCGCAGGAGCACCATCATGTGCCGCGCGCGCGGCCGCGACCCCGCCAAGAACGTTGTCTGCATGTGCCATGTTGATGAGCAAGGAGAAACGGCGGCGCCACACAGACAAGAGCTGGCCGATTTTTTGGCCATCAGTGTGTGTGAGGCTAGATTTCGCGAGCTCCATCAAGAAGGCCTCAGCGTGCGGGGCCAGCGAGCCAAACTCGGAAACGGCGAAAGGAACAAAGCGAAGCATGCCGGCGGCGTTTCGGACACCCTCGTCATACTTCTGGATTTTGTGGCGCTCTGCAGCCCGCAATGCAGTCGTTGGATCCGAGCTTGACACGCCGAGGATAGGGGCAATGGTGGTATCGACACCATACCCAAAAAGTAAGCCCAACATCGGGCGGCCGGCCGTCGCTGCCCTTCAGAAGAGAAACAAGCACCGACGGGTCCGTGAGGATCTGGACACCCACGCCCAGCGCGGACTTCACGTCGTAGCTGGATTGCTGCCCTAATTAGCGACCAACGGCCGTCGTAGAGACGCTGCAAGGGTTTCACTCAGTGCCAGTCCTGTCCCAGGGGCGGAAAAACCATAACAGCCCCAGCTACCCGTACTGCAAGCTACCCGTGGTCGTACCAGTACCGGCATCGACCCACCACCGTCCAAGCGGCCCCGGAGGCGCCCCGGGGCCGTGTGTCGCCATGCCTCACCCGCCGCCCAGATCGTTTAGCTGTCCTCAACCCCCTCCCACGCGACGTCACCGTTATGCCCGGGTTGTGGCGGGTCGCTTGTATCCGGCGGGGCGCCGCGCGATGTCTGCGCCTTCCGCCGATGGTGCGGCAGAACGCGCCGTTGACCCCGGGTCGCCGCCGCCCCCCAGTACATCGTCCAGTATATCAAGCAGCCCCGGCGCATCGCGTGCGGCGGGAGCGTTGCCCGCGGCAACACCGTCCAGCGGCAGTGCACCCGACGCCACCCAGCCAAGGCCGAGCCCGCCCGCGGCTGCCGCCCCGCCGGCTCCCACGTACGCCCATGCGGTGAGCCGGTCGTCGAGTCCCGAGTCCGCGACGGGCGCGGCAGGTACGACCGGCGCGCGCGCTGCCTCGCTTGTGTCCTCGCCTCGCCGCAGCACTTTCAGCAGTATTTCGGGGCCCGGCGCGTCGCAGCGCGATCACGACGGCGTTCCGACCGGCCAGGAAGTCTCCGAGCGGCCCCAGCCGCGGCCGCGCGGCGGCAACCGCGGCCTGGCGCTCACCGGCCTCGATGCTCTCGCCTGCCTGCATTCCAGGCTACACGACAGCGGGCCGGCGCGGCGGGGCGTAGCGCCGGCAGCGGCTTGGACAGTCGCCGACGCGCTTTCAGTCTTTGGCGTCGCCGCGGGCGCCGAGGATTGACGCCGCAGCCGGGTCGCTCCAACCCGCCCGCGTCAGGCACCACCCGCCGGCCGACGTGTTGGCTTTCATTGAGGTCGCCGTCGCGTAGCTAGCCAAGGCGCGGGCCGTGCTGGCCGAGCGGCACCGCCGTCGGGGGGCGCGCCGCGCCGGTGGAGATGGACAATCGTCAGTGCTGCGGTCGCCCGCACTGCCGTTCGTCGCTGCGTTCCGGGGCGTCGCAGCGCCCCCGGTTGTTGCCCCCACGCCGCAAGAGGTGGGTGCACCGGCCGGCCACCCCGGTAGCTAGGCCTCACGGGCTCGGTATCCGCCCCCCCCTACTCGCCCATCTCCACCCGGCGACGGGGTGGGGTGGGGTGCGGGGGACCACCTCTCCGACGTGGACATGGTGCACATGCCGGCGGAGATGTCCATGGAGACGGCGGTGCCTATTGACTTTCAAGAAGCGTGGGCGGAGGCACAACGCTGCGTGAATGAGCGGGTGGTGGCGGCGGTGGAGGCCGATGACCCCGTGGTGTTGGATAGGGCGTTGAAGTGGAAGTATCTGCTGCCGCAATAGTTGCTTAGGGCCCCGAGCCGAGGCGGGCGGCGGCGGCTACAAGCCTTGGCGTGGCGATTCCGCGCTTTCGCGGAGAGGCGCATGACCGAACTCGTGCGCTCATGGGACGACGCGCGCACTGAGGCGTTCTACGCCGGACATGCCCGCCAGCGTCGAACGGACGCCGATCTCTTTGCGGCGCTGCTCGTGGGCACCCCGGACACCGTTGTGGCGTTGGTGGAGGATGGAGAGCTCTCCTGAGCGGCGGGCCGACTATCTTCTAAGGGTATGGGCGACTTGTCCGATCCTGCTATCCTCGCTTAGCTGCGCGACAAGCACCCGTCCCGTAGCCACCCGATCCCAGACGCCGCGTATGACATTCCGGTGGGCGAGGCCGCCCTGACGGTGGACATGCGCGTGCCGTACCAGCAACTCAAGCAGGACGTGGCGGCGGGGTCCTGAGGCATGTGCAACGAGTATCTCCGCTGCTTGGTGGGCGAATAAGCCCCGGCGTCCGGGCCCGCGGCAGTCCGCGCCATGTCGAAGGTTGCCTCCATGTACCCCCAAGGTCGCCTGCTCAGGTGGTTCAACCGGCTCTTCGCCTCTGCTAGGCTCGTGGCACCTGTCAAGAAGCTAGGCGAGGGGAGGGCCCCGGACGTGCGGCATGTGGCAGTCGGGGAGGCGGAGCGGCGCGCAGTGGAGCGGCCAGTGGTGGACAACATGAAGGAGGCATACGTGTCGGTGCTCGCTCCATCTCAGCTCGGTGTTGGCATTCCCGCGGGCGACTCTGTGCTCATCCACGGCGTCCGGCTCATCGCCGAGAAGCTTGGCCCACGTGCCGTCATCGTCCACACAGACCTTCGCAACGCTTACAACGAGGCATGGCGCCGCACCATCATCCAACGCCACATCGATTGCTCTCCACTACACCCTGTCATCCCTGCGCTCCTAGCCTCCCTCTCCACGGATTCGTATCTGGTCGTGGATGACCGGTCCGCCCCTATGCGGTCGGAGGAAGGCGTGCAACAGGGCGCACATTTGGCCACGACTTCCTTTTGCGTCGCGATTCACCCCGAGGTGCAGCAGTGTGATACCACGTTGGAGGTCAATGACGGGGTGGCGCGCTTCAACGCCGGCGGTGGGTTTCTGGGGGGCCTTCCGGAGCACGTTTGGCCGGCTCTTCACGCCTTCCGCACGTCCATCAAGGCGTCCGTGGGGCTTGAGGTGCGCTTCGACAAGATGCAGGCGTACAACGCAGACATGGAGGCCGCGCGGCGTGAGGCTCCGGCCGACATCGAGTGGCCCGAGCTAGATGGCCATCACGGCATCGCGGTCCTCAACGTGCCGCTCGGATCGCCAGAGTATGTGCAGGCGTACATGCGCGGCAAGGCGGAGGAGCTACGAGAGGAGGTGGACGCTAGCCTGAGCAAGCTTCTATCTGCCAAGCCCAGCCGTCGGTACATCCACGCCTTGCATCACCACGCATGGGCCATGCTCAAGCATTGCATGCAACACAAGGCGGGGTATTGGCTCCGCAATTGTCTTCCGTCCGAGGTGGAGGCCTTTGCGGAGGCGGTGGATGCCACCATCCTCGCGGCGGTCGAACGGGTGCTAGGGGTCTCTTTTGATCCCTCCACGTACGGCACCGACACCAATCCGGTGGTCACCGATTTCTTGGCGGAGCTTTTGCACGACCCCGACCCCATGGCAGCGGAGGTGGCTACGTACCTTGAGCGAGGATGCAGTGGCCAGGGCGCGCAGCAGGCTTCACCTCCCCACTCGGTTGAAGGGAGTTGGCATCCGCCGCATGGCTACCGTTCGTGATGCCGCCTTCATCGGCTGCATGAATGCCATCCACCCAAGGTTCCTGACTAAGATCTCCGGCACCAACACCCCCACCCCGGGTTTCTTCGATCCACAGCTCGGGTCCGTACTCGGCCGAGGCAGCTTCAACGCAACTTCTTCCGCCCGCCAGTATGACCACTTCCTCAACGATGCTCATGGGTCGGACAGCTACGCCACCGAGATGCGCGAGGCGTGGGGCCGCCTCCAAGCGGCTACTGCTGGTCATCTCGGCGACGCAGATGCGCGCGTGATGGAGCGGGAAGTGGAAGTTGCGTCGGGCTCGCAAAAGGAGCTGACGGCATGTCTAGACCATGCCAACAACTCTCGGCTTCGAAATGAGGTGTGCGCTCTCCTTGCCGCATGTAGGGAGCGGATCTTGTTCAATCAGCTCGACGCGGCGTCAGGCATGTGGACAGTGGCCATCCCCACCGCGCGGACAACCATGACTCCGCATGAGCTGCGGGAGGTCGCTGCCGGGTACTTCCTTCTGCCTAGCCCGTGATTGGCCCCGGTGGATGGGAGCCAGATCATTCTGCCCTCGACGGAGCACAACCTCGTCACTGTTAATCTATACGGCGACGCGCTCATGAACCTCCCGGCGCATGGAGACGCTCATTGGCGTGTACAGCACGACGCTATCGCAGATGCCTTCCGCGATCACTGTGTTCACGACCTAGGTATCGCGGTACGGCGGGAGGTGGATGACTTGTTCCAGCAGGCAGCGCCTCTCGGCAACACCGTACCCAGGGATGAACTCAAGGACCTAGTGCCGGACGCAGAGCTCTCCCTTCCGGCGTTCAACGTCGTGACCGGGAGTTGTGACCCCCGGGGCTTGAAGTCCACGCTGCTGGAGTTCAAGACTATGCGGTACGGGGTCAAGTACACTGCAGTGCCCCGGGCCACGGCTGTGGATCGGTTTGAGCGCTCCTTGTTGGGCGACATACAACGGGGGTTGGCTGCGCGGGATGCGGCGTGGCACAACACGGAGCCCGGACAGAAGGGTCCTCTTCGAGACATCCTGCACATGTCGGAGTACACGGGCATGGTCTTCGGCACAGTGGGTGAGGTGAGCAAGGGGGTGCACCGCACAATGCGTGGTATCGCATGCTTGGCTGCGGATCGGGGTGCCCTCTCATCGCGGGGCACTCGGTGCATCACCCGGGCTCACCAGGAGGCCTTGCTCGCAAGAGATTTCCTTGGTGGCCGCTCGAGAGCGCGCTCGCTGCCTCATCAGACGGCGCAGATTCGTCTGCCATCCCGTTGTTGAAGCTGCACAGCACGTCCGAGGATCACCTACACACACACGTGCACGCGTGGCCCGGACTCTGAACCGTGTGCACATCACTCATCCATCCCGCCTTATGCGGGATGCGGGCCGCTTTTAGGCGGCTTGCTATGTTAATTTCCTAATTCTGGGGCACTGCCCTTTTTGTAATTCACACCAGTACATTTTAGGATTATTCCTGCGCCCCGCGATGCGGGCCTCTTATTAGTGAAGGATTTATCTCATTGTTAATTTATTATTAATGCTTGTTGGGCTTGCCGTCTTGATGTTTTAACACTGATTTTAAGCGTTGGGTTTGTTATGGCCTTCTTGTAACAGCTCACACGAGTACTGCACTCGTAGCCATGATGACGTGGGGTCGCGGGTGGCTGCCTGCCTGCTGCGCGGAGCCCTCACCTGCCGCGTGCGTGGATGCGGGGTCGACCGACAGCAGACCCCACCGCCAGCACTAAGCAGCCAAGTCCATCCCTCGCCAACCAGCCCACTCGACCCCAAACCCCTCTCAATCCTCTCAGCCGTCACGATGGCAGCACTCGCTCTCAGCAGCTGCAGCGCCTTCGCGGGCATCCGGCCACTATCCGCCCGCACGCCGGCGCGCGCGGGACGCCGGACGATGGCCATCACGCGCGCCGCGGCGGGTGCGCCCCTCGCCCCTCCCGCCCTCTGCCCCGCGAGCGAAAGACCCCAGGCCGCGCCCCATTCACACCATGCACGCCTGAATGGACTGCCACCGGGCTAGAGGCCCCGCTGGGGTAAGCAATTGGCTCGCGCCGTTTTCCTCTCGTCCCCTCTTCTCCCCGCTTAGGCCCCCAGTGCGGTCACCCGGTCCCGCTCCCGGCACAGCACAGCGCCGCGCTAACCCCCGCTGCGGGTGTGCCATGAACAGAAACCGAATCCAAGAGCTTGGAGATCATGCGCAAATTCTCCGAGCAGTATGCCAAGAGGTACGCCCCCCACGGCTGCCCCAGCGCCGCGGTGATGAGCTTCAGTGAGATACGCGCCCGCCAGAATGAAGAAGAGATTGGGGGGGGGGGGGGGGGGGGGGGGGGGGGGAGTAAATCGCACTGCCTGTAACCTCTACTTCCGCTGCTTCCGCGGCGCAGGAGCGGTACCTATTTCTGCATGGACAAGTCGGTGACTGCGGTGGTCATCAAGGTAATCCCCCCTCCCCCACTTCCCCTCCCCCCCCCCGGTCCTTTTTGACCCTGTCACCAGACATCCATTGTCACCCCCAGACATATATTGTAATTCGACCATCCGCGTGTGTGACAGACATTGAACCGATCCTGAAGAGTATACATGGAATACAATGGAAAGCATAGCTGTGCGGGGATCATCACCTGGCCTACCTCCCCGTTCCCTCGCTTCCTGCTCTTGCGTAGGGGCTGGCCGAGCACAAGGACGAGCTGGGCGCGCCGCTGTGCCCCTGCCGCCACTATGACGACAAGGCGCTGGAGGCGGAGCAGGGCTTCTGGAACTGCCCCTGCGTGCCCATGCGCGAGCGCAAGGTTTGCCCCCCCCCCCCCCTCCTTCCTCTGCGCCCTCCTAAGGGGCTCCGATGGGACGATTCTGTCGACGGTGTGGATTCGCAGCCGCGGCATTGCATCAGGCGGAGACATATCACATCCGGCCATCAAGCCGCAATGAAAATCAGCATGCCGTAGCTTGAGAGTCAGAAGGCAGGAGCAGGCTTCTGCTGCTGGAAGGGCCGCACCGAATCGGGCGCCGGTGGATCCCCCGTTATGTTTGCGAGCATTACAATTATATGTTTCTCGAGTAACGGGTGTGAACTTCTGGAATCGGCTCAGTGGCGTCTTCATACTAATCATCTGAATCAGAAGGTTTGTGGATGACATTGCCGCGGGTCTTAGGGGGAACGTACAGCCCCGAGACTCCATGCACGGGTAGCCTAACATGGCCCATACTCCGTGGTCATTTCTTTGATGGGACCTGCGCCACATGGACGGAAAACGCGACGCCGCGTCGAGCGCCATAAGAGGCGCAGTTCCTTGCTGCAATGCTATCCCCGCTTGAGACATAGCAATGCCGCTGCTTCCTGGCCTGCGTTGACGTTGGCAGCTGCTTTCGCCACCGCGATGGCGTGATTGATCGCGCTGGCAAAGGGCGCTGGTTACGGCGACTTAAAATAATACACTTGGCAGACGTAGTGCAACTTTGGATGTGATTACGGGGGAGTGTCGTTTATTCATGTTTAGCAGAACATATTGATGTGCACGCCCGCTGAATCCCCCCCCCCCGGTACGGCCTGTGGGCACTGACTTCCGCCCCACCCCAGGAGTGCCACTGCATGCTGTTCCTCACGGAGGACAACGACTTCGCCGGCGACGAGCAGGCGATCACCATCGACGAGATCAAGGAGGGCTGCCAGGGCATGTAGGGCGGCAGCTCGCCAGACTATGAAGCCCCCCCCCCCCCCCCCCCCCTTCTCCCCAGTCAGTCGCTTCCCGGGCCAGCGCGTCCCACCTTCCCCCTAACACCAGGCCGAGCAGTTGCGGCGGGCCGTAGCGCGCCGCCAGTGTAAGTTACCGACCGCGCAGTCGCAGCTCAACCCTGCGCCACCCCATTGCCGTACCGAGCATCCACCACTCCCAGTTGCCACGTAGATGCGGGGCAAATCTTGGTGCGCCCTGAAGGTGGCTTTTCGCGGCACGGCTGTGCAGTCATCTGCTGCGCGGGTGGCCTTGGACTGCCCTTTAGGTTCTGAATTACGAGGCATCGTCCAGCTAACAAGACTCGCAGCCATTCAGTGCGCCATTGTTCTCTGGGTGCCGAGAACCCCCAGTATAAGCCTTGAATTTGGTGTGCATGCAACCTTTAACAGCATTCACCATAGATTGGTGTATACCTGCCCACAAAAGTGTTGCCCCCCTTGTCGAGCTCAATTGTAGATTGCCCCATTATCAGCCCTCACCTTCGTTTCCGACCGCGCCCTTCCATGTGCCATACGTGAACATGACATCATGCGTGGGGGCAGCCCTAAACGACGTTTGTTGTGCTCTCGTTGTAAAAGCCATACGTGTGCGTGTCATTGTTCAGGCTTGGCAATGAATTTGATAACCCATTGTCACGAGGGCACGAATTTTTACATTGCATACACGTATATGCGCTCTATCTGTACGGATGCACGCCAAGACTTACCTCTACCATCGTAGAGCACATTCACACAGGTGCGCTCTCCCCGCCGTCGGCATGCAAGGGAGCAGTTCCCGCAAAACGGCCAATCCTGCGATTAAGGCTTGCTCCAAAACGAGCCCACCTACAGCTCATGTCCGCATACAATGCACCCTTGGTAAAGCCGGGCCTCAGCCAATACTGCGCAGGGGTGCTGCCCCCGAGTCAGTGGGGGGATGCATGTGGTCACCGCTAGGGCATTGTCTAGGGCATGTGGCAGGGCTGGCCATCAATGCGCTCCCAAATTCTGCTGTTGGGCTGTGCCTAGCAGGCCCCTACGCGGGAAAATTCGCCCGCGCGGGGCGAGTACATTCGCTTTTTTATTGGGATGCGAGTCGCGCGGTAAGCCACGACTATTTGCATCGGGCCCGGTTGTATTTCCACCGAGGGGGCCGGCAGGATTTGAACCTGCGCACAGAGGAATCACGAGCGTGACAGGCAGGCCCCCCTCCGCCACCTATCACATCCCAAGCCATTGATGATTATTCCAAGTTGCTTATATCATAAGAATTCTCCACTGTCCCGCTCGACGGTCGCCGCCGCCGGTGGTGCTGTGGCGATACGGACAGATATGTACAGGGGCAAGATGAGGGGGACTGTGCAGTTGACCTCTGGCAGGTAGGCAGCTCCTACTTCGGAGTGTTCTTATTATTCCCGTGCCGGCACCCGTTTCAACACTTGATGCCCTAGTAGTAGCATATCAGAGGGGTGAAACCTCTGGTGGCATGAGGGGCTGGGTCGAGCGTGAGCCGCACTGGTAAAATCACCGGGGGAACGGAAGCAAGCACTCTGTCATCTGCACGCGCGCTGCAGGCACAGGCTGCACGCAGTCTGGACACCGGCTGTGGTGGCGTGCAAGTTATATTATCTCAATAATATTACAAATTTCTGGCTGATGAAATGGACCTCCAAGCAAAACCCTGATACCTGTATGGTTATTCGGTATGGCGTGGGACTCCACATCATACTATTCTATAACACCACGCCTAAAACCCGTCCTAACATTGCATTGCATTTCATGTAAATGCATCTCTGTCCCAGCTTCATGCACCATGGTCTGCGCCCCTTGCGCCCCATAGCTTAGCGCAATGCCGATTAGATGTGTCCGTGACCTTGTATGCGGGCTAGAATGCTATCGAAATCTAGGAGGCTGACGTTGTAGCAGCGGTGGAGGCCAGCAGGCAGGCGCCACACAGCAAGATGAGCACCAGCAAGGCTGCCCGGAATAGCTGCCGTCGAGCTGCCAGCGCACTGTGGCAGCGCAGGCCCAAAGCCGCACCCGCGACGGCCGCGGCGGCAACGGCCAGGAACAGCGGCCAGACAGCAGCAGCGGGGCTCGGATGGGCGGCCAGTGCGGTGACGCGAATGACGCAGCAGACGGCTCCGATGCAGACCGCGGTGGCGCGGACCTGCCGGGGCGTCATCGAGGGGTCGTTTGCCAGCAGCATGATGATGGGCGGCCCCCACATGCCGATCAGACCCCCCAGCAGGCCGGACGCGGCGCCAGCCGCAAGCACGCGCCCCCAGCCCTTCCAGCCCAGACTCGCGCCGTCGGCCGCGGTCGCCGTCGCCGTCGTCGATAGCGAATCCTCCAGGCACATGTGGACAGCCTCGTCCGCGCCGCTCCGATCACCCTGATCGCCACCGCAGGGGTCCCCATCTTGGACAGTGGCGCCAGTTGCAAATGTTCCAGAGGGTGTGAGTGGGCCCGATGGTGGTGCCGCCTGCGCAACGCCGCCGATGCTTCGGCGACCTGTTGTGCCGATGAGCGAGAGCTCTGTCGCCGCCTCCTCGTCCGCCGGTTCGTCGTCTGACGCAGCATGTCGGCTGTTCCCCGGCTGTGCCTCTTCCATGCTGCTGCGACACAGGGACGCAAGCCGGGCAAGCTGGGTGATGGCGTATGCTGCGAGGAGGAGGCCCAGCGCGAGGCGGAGCGCCGGTAGCTCCAGCTGTAGGCGGTCGCCCAGCAGCGTGCCGGCCACCACCGGCGGGAGCACCCCGGCGAGGGTGCGCCGGCAGGCCCAGGCGCGCGGGTTGGCCGCCAGAATGCATGTCGCCAGCAGGAAGGTCTGGCACACAGTGATGCCTGTCTTCCAGTGCTCCCACGAGGCCAGCCGCGGCGGCAGGCCGGCGTGTGGGCCGGCCAGCAGGACCGCCTGCGCGGCGGCGAGCATAACAATGGCGGAGCCGAAGCCCAGCGCCGCCTCCAGAGCGGCGCCCAGGAAGGCCGGCAGCACCGGTAGCAGCCACAGCAGGGGAGGCCATCCCCATGACTCTGCGCCCTCATCAGGCATTCCGCTGGGAAGACGGCGAATTGTGGATACGCGGCCGCGGTATGGGTAGCGACTAGTTGCAGTGCCAAGTCTGTCGGTACTTCAAACACAGCGCCTTCGCGACGATGCCTGCGCGCGGAGCGATGATGCCCCGTGAAACCCCGAATATTGATTGTGAAATGCCCGAATATTTGAATTCGATTATCTGTATTTTTTGGACTGCTTTGGGATCGGTGCTGGGAGATATGGTTTCGGTGGCCGGGTCCCAGTCGAATCCGACGATGCGTTTTGCGTCCGGCTTGCAGTGTTTAGAGCGGAGGTGAGGGGGTAGCATGGTCGTGGGGAGCAAGGTGGGTGCTTGAGCGGCGCTGGGACCTTCGATTGCCCCTTCTTGGGTGTCCCCTAGATAGGCGATCGGGGATGTTGATGCACGGGACTGTGTGTGTGATTCTGTCGATTAGGTCGGAGATCAAGGTGTCTTTGTTGGGGGAGGAGAAGTCAGCCACAGGTTTGTTGCCCGCGTCCGTGAATAGTACGTGCCAGTGACCGCCGTTCAGGACTTCCAGCTCGTTGAGGAGGAATTTAAGCATGTTGCTGTTGTGTCGGTTTGTCTTAAGGCCCGCCATGGAGGGGCAAATGCCTGCCATGTGACTACCGTTGCTGAGGTGCTGTCCGCATTTCCCCCGTGTGAAGGACGGCTGGCCTTTGCGTCCCATTCGGTTTGAGTGTGTTCCCCACATGAATTCCAGCATGTGGTTTCTTTCCGAGGTGGTGATGTCCGAGGGGGTACGAGGTATGGCACTACACGTATGGCCAACGCTTGGTCTATGAGGTGGGAGTGTAGGGTTTCGTCGGAGGCGTCGCAGCCTACTGTAGCGTTGTCGTGTTTCCAAAGGGCGGCATTCAAATTGTGGGGGGTGTGAGTGGCGGTCGGCGCGCCTTGGCATGGGTTCAGCCACACGTCATCGGCTAATTGTTCGGGAGTTGCGCCTACGGTTAAGATAGTGTCAAGTGGGATTGTCCCGTTGGCTTCTTCGCCGGCGGTGGTGTCGGCTTGTTCGTTGCCCTCGACCCCAGTATGGGCTTTGACTTTCTGGAGGATGATTCGGTGTCCCAAATTCGCTCGGTGTCGAAGTGGCGGACTATATGTTCGAGTAGTATTTTGTGAGCGTGAGGTCGTAAGGTGACCGGCCGGTACACCGTCATGCGTTTTATTACGTGAAGGGAGACTGCGCTATCTGAGAGGATGTGCTTCGGAAGGTCAGACTCGAGTGCCATCGATATGGCGGCCATTTCGGCTTTGGTAATGGTGCAGCGAATTTCGTCTGCGTCCACTCCCACTGCGATGGGTTTATTGCCCGGTGTATAGACCCCGGCGCCGATTCCCACCGCTCCGCCACGGTGGATACGGGAGCCGTAGTCGGTGCATGCAAAGCGTTTCGGGTCGTGCCGTCGTTCCGGGGGTTGTATGGACGGGATTGGTGACTACGTCTGCGCGCGGAGTCCCAGTGCGGCGGGTGGTATCTGCTAGTCGCGAGGCGGTCTGGGAAGACATGGGCATGTCGTTGCTGCTCTTGCTGCGTCCGAGCCTATTTGTCGTTGGGTGGTGTTAAGGTGGAAATGCAGCGTGCGGCCGGGGTACAAGACCCTGAGCGCAGCCGACATCTTGGTCGAAGCTTCCGCTGCGTTGACGTTTGCGAGGTAGGGGGCAGAAGCCACCAACTACACTCTTACCGGCCATTTGGCGCGGAGGTCCTTGTTCGGGGTTGTCTGGGTGTGTTGGTGTGGGGACCGGAATTTGGTGAGGTCCGCGGGGAGCCCGCACAATTTCTGCATGCATGTAGGGGTGGTTGAGGAGATCAACTTTCTTGCAGGATGCGTCTATCCACTCGGGGAGGATGAGCACCGTGGCGGTAGACTCGTGCCTCTGAGCGTGCACGCTACGGAGAGCGTGTTGCACCGCGCTTTCAACATACATTTGTCATCGTATTCGGGGTTGGCGAGGGAAGTTTCAGCCCACAAGTACAGGTTGTGGGGGGTCTAGCGCCGAAAACTACATCTATCTTCGGGCTACATGCTATGATACTGGGAGGTGTAGATCGACTTGTTGAGGGAGTTGCTGAAAAGTTATGTGCGGGCATGGAGGGCGGTCATGATTGCCAGTGTAAAGAGGTCATCCGTGGCCCATCTGTTTCTTTAGATTTGGTGTTTGGAATTGTCGTCGGCACTCGTAAGGGTGCCCACTCTGCCCATGAGCGCATAAACCTCCTCTGCAAACGTCTTATTTCTTCGGTCCGGACTGAAGAGAAAGTGGAGGTGTTCGACCCTTCGGCAGTCGAGGGTATGGGAGGCTGTGCCGTCCGGCTTGTGGAGCACTAGTTGGTGTGCGTCCTGGACGCTGACGTAAAATTCCCCCGTAAGCAGGGAGTCCAGGTCCGGATTGATGGTGGCGAGTCTGATTTCCACTTGGTGTTTGGGGGGGTGCCACGCGGCCGGTTGAGCAGAGGGAAATTCAGGGGTTTCGAGTCTAATTGGAATGCGATGGCTTGCATTGAGTGCGCGCGGTCCGGATTTCGTATTCATAATGGATTCAGCTAGTTGCCAGGTTGGTTCCCATCGAACCTCGAATAGGTGGGTGGTGTCGTCCTAATTGTTTTTAAGGACGCATTTGGCACACCTGGCATCCGTGGCGAGGGCGCAAGCGGGGTGGACCACAGTATGGCACCATGTGACTGGGCAATTCCAGACTATGTCTGCAGCGGGGAGGTGGCATTGGGTATAGTGACGTCGACCGGCAGTTTACTTCTCGTGGCGGAAGGCAGTCTTGTGTGATGGGTGTGCACGAGGCCGGGATGAAGCCCATGTGCTTTTGGGCGTTGATTTCCGCAAGGTTGAGGATTTTCGGGGCCTAGTGGACGAGGTATTGGTTGACGCCATCTGGTCCTCGGGCTGTGGAGGTGATGCGGGTCACGTCGCTGGCTGGCAAGGCGGTTGCATGGATTGTGCGGGGTTGCGTGTGGAATTGGGCCGTGCGGGCCTGGGCTGGGGCGCGTGGGGGTGTTGGACCGGCGGGGCGAGTTGTGGGCGGTATGCGGTGCGCGGAAGGACATATAACCATGTGTTGTGTACGGAGAGCCGACGCATGTCGGGGGAGTGGTAGCGCGGCGGGGGTACGGTACCTTCTAGTAGGGTGAGAATTTGCGATAGGGTATGTAATGCCTGCGGAAGGGCGGATCGGATGGTGGATGGGGTGTGGGTGGGGGTGGCCATGGTAATCTCTGCGACCGTTTTGAGGCGGTATATGGGGGCGGCGTTTCGTTAGTGGGTTGCCAGGGCGTCCCCCAGGTCTCAAGGCCGACTGCCTAGAGCGGGGCCATCCTGCGCATTATGGCCGCGGTTTTAGGTTTGGCTTTGTATTGCTTGTAAGTAGCGGTCCTATCGGCGGGGGGTAGGTGTTCCGAGAGTTTGGTCCGTGTTGCAGCCTTTGCGGGCTCATGCCGGTAGTTGAAGGCCTCGCAAATGGAGGTGGCGAGGTGCGTTTCGTCGGCGAAGGCGTACGAGTACCCCGTGATATGGAGGTGCAGGTCGCGGTGAATGTGCGTGAGGCTTCGCAGTGCCGGGTAGGAGTGGGAGGATGCTGTGCATTCATCCGGGCACTTGGCGTATCTGACGACCGCGTCTTTGATGTGGGCCCTGTACATGTCCCCCCCTTAGGCCGGGCACGGTTAGTGTGTTCCTTACGTGTTCTGTTGTCATTGAGGCGGCTTTGGCTCGGATGGAGGGGAAGCCGAGGCCAAGTTGGTCTAGGGGGCGCCGCAAGGCTTGTCGCGGAAGGGACTTCGTGGCGGGCATAGCGTTGCGGTAACCCGTGCCGAGGGTGGCGTCAAATTGGCGGAGCTGTTCCGTGGAGAAGAGGCCTAGTTGTAGTGAGAAGAGTTTACCGTCCATGAGGGACTCGACTATACGGGTCTTCATGGTGGAGGAGAGGCGCAGTGTGGAGATAGACCGGCCTATGGGTCGGAGTTCACGGAGCGGAGCGAAGTGGTGTATGTGACGTAAAGTTAAGTGTCATTGTGGTGGGGACCCCTAGTAATTTTCACGGACGGTCCGGGGGGAGGCAGTCTATGGGTTCGAGATGGTCTGGCGCAGAAGGCGCATGCCAAGAAGGCGCAGGTGGGAAAGTTGTTGGGAGAGGGCCGCCCGGTTCGGGGGGGAGAGGGGTTTTGGTCTACATAGGGCTCCAATGGCCTGGCATTTGGAGGCTTCTACCGACTTCTTTGTATATTCACTGAATTCGGAGAGTTTGGTGAGTTGGAGTTTCATGTCTGCTATTGTGGAAGTGGAAATGCTTATGTCGTCCGCAAAGCTGTGGCCGGCGTAGGTTCGTCGATTGGGGTGGGTGTCCTCCCGCATGCAGTGGAGAGGGTAGCCCCGGCTACCGACCTGGAGCCACCGCACGCGGGGTTCCAAGAATATGAGGGTGAACGAGAAGGGGGTAAGAGAGTCTCCTTGTAGGGTGCCTCTGTTCACTTGGGCCTTTGTTGTTTCCCCCCATGGGGTGTGATATGAGATGGTCGTTTTGGAATATATGTCCATGCACACAACAATATACTTCGTGTACCTCCCCCTAGTACTTATAGCAGAGCTGCGAAAACTGTGGTACTTACTGGATGTACACGACATTCGGTCCCGCGTACGGTATAGCCGCTCGGCAGCGAACGCGATATAGGACATACTGTCACGCGTGGTGGAAAGATTGGATTGGGCGGTCCATCCTCGTATGTTCCGAGGACGGCTTATGGGGTCCCCAGACGGTGGATCGGTTCGCGTGTACCATGGAGAACGCCTAGCTAGGCACCCCGGTATACTTCTTGATAGGTGGATCCTCGTACGGAGGCGAAGGACTCCCTGTCCCTATCGGACGATACGTGGCGCCGCGAGGTGACATGCTGCAACCCCCCTTTGGCATGCATGATGGACGACCTCGTTCTCAACCTGCACCAATCGGGCGTTGTTGCTCCGGTGGGCGCACCGACGTGGTACGACTAGCTATGGATTCCGCGACTTCACGACCTGGCCACCGAGATGTTGCATTACCTCCCGCCCTCCCGCGACTTGTACTGCCCCGGGCGGTTGGGCGCGCGCGCCGGTGTCGGGCCACTGCGCCGAAGCGTGTTACTCTTCCGTGTCCCATTCCGTCTTTTTCTACCAATCAACCCCGTTGTACCGGACTCGCGGAATCAAAGTTCTGTACTTCTGCGGTGCGATTTCTGGCGGTGCCGGCGCGTTCTACAGCCCCTCGCGCGCCGTCGCGCGCCGCTACGGCACGCCTTGCGCGCGTTCGCGCCGGTACCTTGGGCGGCCAGCATGCCCTCGGGCGCGCTTCGCCTGGTGGGCACGGACGACATCGGTCGACGCGCGGCGGACTTCATGTCCCCCATAATATGCTAATAAAGCCGCACTCGGTCGCATCCTACGCGTCGGAGCTCTACCTCTTCATGGAGTTTTGTGCGCGAGAAAGCTTCCCCCCGCTTCAAGCGGACACGCCGCTCGTTGTCCGCTACATCGCGTAGGTTGCTGACCGCGGACGCAACAAGGCCGGGGCCTTTCAGCCTACCTTTATTTCGGCGAACAACACTTTTTTTAAAGGCGACCACCCGTTGGAGCCCGCTGCGCTTGGCCCCTAGGTCAACTAGGCCGTCGCTCGGCGGTTGGAAGTTGGCCCAGGTGGATGCCCGTGCCGCGGACGTAGTCCGTGCGTGTGCCCTTGCTCGCAGAGTCGCCCTTCGGTGCGTGCGGCGCGCGCAGACCTAGGCAACGACCATGCTTGCGACTGGTGCGTTTTCCGCGCGTGCCTCGGTACCACGGGCATTTTTTATGTTCCTCAACCGGACAACCGGCCACAGACGAGTACCAACTGTCGCGTCGGTGATATCACGGTTGACTTCCGTACGATCACGCGTTTTTTTCAGAAGGTGAAAACCCACGCACGGTCAGAGCGAATTAGTAATGGCTCTCCAGATTTCGCCGTCAACCGGCCTGGAGATTGCAGATTTCTTGCGTGCGTTCGCTCGTTACAGGCTGACCCGCATGCTAGGCGGCTACCCGCTGCTACGCAGCTGCCCGGTGACCGGCCCGCGTAGTCCTGCTTCGGATACGACTACCTAGTGAATGTAGCATAGCAATGGTATGCGAAAAGCACCAGCACAATCAAGCAAGAGGGAGGGGGGGCACAATTTTCCCACGTGTGTGTGTGTGCAGAAGCATGGACTTGTGCCTCTGGGTGGGCAGCAAGCATATACAAAAAACGGGAGCAGCACCATAGAGCACTTTGTCGTGCGGCATGCGGTTCGCTTAAAAACCGCCTCTTCCGCCCAACCCTTGTCCGATAGTCCTCGCCTCCTCGTGCTGAACTACCTCCATTGTCACCGGGTCTGCAAGATCAAACCAAACTTGCAGGTCTATATCTCTTTCGCCACGTACTCCATCCAGCACATCGTAGCACGTGTGGCCCACTGGCCGCGCAACCACTCATCCAGTGGATATACATCCCTCCACAGAATAAGTCCCATGCCCCTTTCTCGCCGAATCCGAGCTTACGAATCGTAGGGCAGCTGAATCTAGATTTATGACCTGAAATCCTGGAATATTGCACATCACAACATTTCCCGTGGTAACCCGTACGATAATGCGAAAACTGCCCGAATATAAGATCCAATATGCGGTTCGCGCCGTTGGTACAACAATGTGCACATGCGGCAACGCGGCGCGCACATCGTGCGCGGCCCATTGCCCATGCTCTAGCCTCTAGCAAGCCCACCACTGTCAACCACCGACACCGCGACCGCCCGTAGCGCCAGAAGTACCTCTTTATGCGGCGATGGCGGTGGGCGGGTCTCGACCATTACGGCTCGCAGGCGGCGTGCTCCGGGATCTCCGTGGCGACCACGAAGCAACCGATCTGGGCGCCGCCCCAACCATAAACTTCGCACCGATGGCACAGGCTCCGTCAGACCGGCTAGGGGAAACGTACACTCTTTATACCTTCTATTTTGACTAAACTGCCTTTCTATCTAAGCGGTTTTGGCCCTGAAGGCGTATAGTGTCAGCAATAAAACGCGAATCCCTGATCGGGGTGGTCAATCGGGCAGCAGTTGCGAGGGTGGACCTCGCGGCCGCTTGCCTGGGACATAAACGCCCCCCGAGCCAGTCATGCTCGCCTTGTGTCATGGAAGGGGGCAGCAGGTAGGGCTACGGGGTGGGCGGGAGCTGGTGAGCTGGACATGGGTGTCCTAGTGGATGCATGATTCGCCGCCCGAGGTGCCGGGCGGGTACTTCGGGCGGCGCGATGCGGATCCCGCGTCGCAGGGGCGCGGCGCGCGCGGACGGAGTAATCGTACCGTATTCGGATCGCGAAATGTCGTACGGGTTACCGCGCGCGGGGACTGCTGTGATTTATATGCTCAGCGTCTATCACCATAGGGTGTAAGCAGCAGCCCCTTTGGCCCTGACAAGCGCCCCACACGATTGGCACTTGCACCACACTGAGCGTTTTCAGTACCCCGTTATGGAAACGTTGGTGCCCCGCACGTCCCACCGCGCATGCAAACCATTGCATGGTGAGATGGCCATGGCTGGGCGAGGAAACATGTCAGCAAGAAGGCTAAGGTATTTTTTGCTTGGGGCAGGGCCATAGTGGCGTGATGCCATCGCCATTGCAGTGCCGCCTTGTGGTGCAGCCTCAACCTCGCAGTATATTGCGCTGTGCGTCGCGAGAAAATGTCAGAAAATTTTCAATGTACCAATAATAATGCGCGAGCAGGGCTACAAATACAACAGCAACAGCACGGTCGTCCGATGCCATTTAGACATTTTTATATTTTTTTAGAAATAATATAATATGTCGAAATCCGACGAATGTTTCAGCGTGTGGTCAACACGTCGGCGTGAAAATGTACGCCAAGCAAAGTAGTGGATCTCAAAACCAGATGATACACGGTGGCGGGACAGTGTAGGTGTTGTATATACTTGTGCACGAACCACTCATAATTGGCACATTACCCCCTTGAGCGATACCCACGGCCGCCATGCCGGATTCCCCCTTTCACAACATTATTTCCACCCGCACCGTCGCATTAAGGTGCACGCCATTGCCGCCCCACTCGGCTCACCATGGATGGCGCGCTATGAGCATGCGGCCATGCACTACAATAGAGAAGTTTTGGCCTACGGCAAGGGGGGCGCAAGAACCCTCTCCCGCCTGCGCGTGCAACAATCACAACCGTATTTTGTGATTTTGTCCATGATTTTGGCCATATACCATCGTCATCGACACGTAGGGCTTGGTCCGGGTCGTAAATAACCTAACTTCAATCCTTTCCGTGTATGGTGGATAGTGATCATACCAAGGCTGATGTGGTATTAAAAGTACATGGGCTGTAGTGTCCCATGCCTATTTGTGCACTACACGAGTGGCGCAATATTGTGGTTTTGAAGCGCTTACTAGCGCCAGAAGCCTTGCTTTTGCTTGAATGAAAGTCGACGGCAACGGCTACCGCGTGATGGCAATATGGGGTGTATCGCGATATCGCGGCATTACTCCCCAGCCGTACGGCCCTGAGTATTAACACGCATGCACACGCGCACGGTCTCAGTGCACCCGTAGCCGCGCATGGGCATGTGGATCAAATTCGCAAACCCATACTTATGTGGATGGGTGTAGCGTGGGCCTGCCGCCCACAGCGTCGGCCGCCTGCCCACCCACCTCGGTCACGCCCACATTGCAGGGATTTCCACGCGTGTCTGCCATCTGCTTGCCGGCGTTAGCTAGTTCGCTAGTCGAGCCGGGTCGGATACCTGACTAGCGCGCGGCACCGGGTTTGTGAGTGGCGGCAGAGAACTGACATTTTCCGCAGACAGTGCAACAGCATATGCGCCCCCGCCACACAGCGACGCCGCACCCGCTGCCGCATACTACGGGGCGACGGCCGACGGTTACGGCCGGGAAGCATTGATAATGTACTAGCTACAACATTGTGGGCCAGCTGTCATATATCGCCCCCCCCCCCCCCCTTCCTCCGGATTTGAGCCCCCAGATTTTGGTCCTCAAAAACCTGACATGCATCAATTCTGACTGGCCTGATCGCAACATCACCTGTACTGTTCTGGTAGCGATCCCTCCCCCGCCAAGCGCGCTGCTGCGAGGCCGGGGGGTGCACCCTAGTCGAAGCCGTTGCAGGCCCTGTTCGGGCAGGAGGTGGCAGACGTCAGTGAGCTCCTATCACCAAGATCCTGAGTGCTATTGGGCGGCGTTGAACAAGCACGTGTGAGAGGCAGTCGGCATGCACGGCGACGCGATGCGCCGCCTCTTTGGGGACAGGGCGAGTAACAGCGCCTCCGCTGAGCTGGCCACCGGAGGAAACGCAAGCGGCGCGGCGGGGGCACGCGGCGGCACGGCTTCGGAGCCGCTATGCAGTGGCTATGCCCCACTGCACTTTATATCGGTGCCCCGCAATGCGCAGGCCGTACCCACGGGCGGCAACGGCAAGGAGAACTGCCCCTCTGGGTTGACGCCAGGTGGGCTCGCTGGTCAACGCGTTGACGGGGCGGCGGCCGCAACGCCCATGCAAGTATCACCCAGCCCCCACGAGTGCCGACCACCGATGGATACCCTGTCCCCGCTCCTGCAGATGCTCAATCTCTCGGGCCGCAGCGGCAGGCAGGATGTTTCGACGACGCCGCAGCCCTCTCCCGTGGGCTTAATTCGACATGCCTCCTCGGGCGGCTTCAGCTCCCTGGACGAAGTCCCGGAAACGCCGTCTGCCAATTGCGCCGTTGTCCTTACCTTGTCGGGCAGCAGAGCCAGTAGGCCGGGTGTTCTCACGACGCCGCAGCCCTCACCTATGAGCATTGTGCGGCGCGGCTCCTCCGGCGGCTTCAGCTCTCTGGACAAAGTCCCGGAAACGCCGGCTGTGACACCGGCTGCCAATTGCCGCGCTGTGCTCAGCTTGTCGGGCCGCAGGGGCATGCGAGAAGTTCTTACGAGTACCTGTACGACGCCACTGCCTTCGCCAATGAGCATCGTACGGCGCAGCTCCTCCGGCAGCTTCAGTTCTGCAAACGAAGTGCCGGAAACGCCGGATGCGACGCCGGGTGCCAGTTGTCCCGCCATGCGCAGCCTCTCGGGCCGGCAGGCGGGTGTGTCGACGACGCCGATGCCCTCGCCTATGAGCATTGTGCGGCGCGGCTCCTCGGTCGTCTTCAGCTCCGCGAACGCGGTTATTCCGGAAACTCCGGCTGCGACGCCGCCTGCCGCTGGCCGCGGCGTGTCCGCAGGCGACTCGTTTGGCTCGCCCGATGCCGTCCTATCAGGCGGCACAGACAGCCGAGCCCCCTATTGCAGCTGGACGCGCGGCGGCAGCGCTGCCTCGTCGGACGAGCTGTCTGTGCCGTGCGCGCAGCGGTGCACGTCTGCCCCCGAGCCGGGCGACGAGGAGCCGGCGGAGGACGAACTAGGCGACAGTAGTGGACGAGTCTGCGCTGCAGCGGCTTGGGGGACGGCTCGTGGGGCCGCATCGGGGTGCGCATCACACAACGCCAACGGCGCGTCGTCGACGTCCGCCGAGGAGCGCAACGACTGGGGTGGTTCGGAGCCCGACGAATGGGGGGATATGTGCGCCCGGTTGGGGCATTGGACGCAGATGGAGGAGCGGGCGCACAGTGGCAGCGCTGCCTCTTCGGACGAGCTGGCTGGACTGCGCGGGCAGCGGTCCAGCTCTGCCTCCGAGCCGGACGGCGAGGAGGCGACGGACGACGTGGTCGACAGTGGCGGGGTGGAATGCTCAGCTGTCGGTCGACGTGCGCAAAGTGGCGTGCTCGACGGTGCGAACGACGCGCCTGGCGCCGCGTCTGCGCAGGCAGCTGAGGAGCTTGATGAGTGGGGGGACATGTGCGCACGGTTAGGGCAGTGGACGCAGATGGAGCGAGACTCTCAGGAAGAGGTGGGCCAGGGAGAGGGCAGATGGTCTGCGGGAGATATGGTGGACACGTGCCAAACCACTACGAGCACGGAGGCCGCTGGTGCCGTGGACGACCCCATACTCCCCAACAGTGCTGCGGACCCGGCGCCAGCTCCGTTTACAGCGGAGCAGGATGCTGAGGCGGTGGTGGAATGCATACGGGCGGCTGCTGCCCCAAATTTCAGCCAGCAAGGGCACCGTTCATCAGAGTTCTGCGAGCAGTCTCCTACCTCGGAGGTGGAGGCCGAAGCAGTGGCGAGCGTACAGCCTTCGGCTCAAGGGGGCAAAGCAGAGGAGCCCGAGCTCCTGGGATACCACGCATGCCGCCACTTCAAGCGGCAGCAGGACGCTTTCGAGTACGCAGATAGGTGAGCACCCGGCAGCAGCGCGCTTTCGGACGCCCTCATTCACATATGCATGCCAACAAGTGTTCCTGTCAACGGTGAGACTGACTCGCGGTGCGTGCGCCCACCTGCTCACAGGTACAACGAAGAACTCATTACCGGCCAACTAGATAATGCACAGCAACCTTCGCAACCGAGCTGTTCGGCCCAGCGGACGGCTGAGAAATGCCACACAGCCGGCCGGCGGGGGGCACTGCAGGTGGTGCCACTGCCATGCGCATCCCACCATGCTGCAGTGCCGATAGCAGGCACCTTGGGTGGGCGCTGATGTTGCCATCAACAGTTACTTAGGACTCCCTCACCGGCCCCGCTGCCTGCCAGGTATTTTGTCAGGAGGCGCCCACCACCAGCGGACACGCGCGGCACTTTGTCGCTGGCAGCGTGGAGGTGAGTGCGACTTGCTCTGTTGAATCGCTCGCATGAGCAGGGAACAGCCCCAGACGCAGCAGTGCTGACTAATACATGGCGACTTCTGGTCCATGCGCTGTAGGCAATGTGGCAGTACTGCTGCAGCCTGCCCCCTCAGGCGCGTCACCTCTACGAGGTCATCCGCGATCAACAGGTGTGCACAGCCGCAAGCACGTGCCACAAGCCGTCATTTGTATGTAGGCCCGCTGATGCCCGGCATCCCATCATTTGGGATTGACGCCGCACATGGTGCCCCCCGCTGCCTGCTTTGCTAGCCATGCAAGGTGTATTGCGACCTGGAGTATGCCACCAAGCACAATGAGGGCCGCGATGGAGACACGATGGTGGCCCGTCTGGTTGAGATCCTCCGAGAACAGATACGGTATGTTCGCCCATCACTGCCGACCCGCTGCTATTCTTGATGTGACCACCTCCCCCTTTGTCACCCCTTGCGCTCCTCCCCTACTATTGGGCGATGCCATCCAGTCGCACATAGCGCGCTGACGATCACCCTGTGCAGGGCTGCCTGGGGAAAGGAGATTGATCCAGCCCGAGACGTGCTGGAGCTGGACTCGTCGACGGCCCTTAAGTTCTCGCGCCACCTTGTGGTCGATATCCCGGGCGCCGCCGTACGCAACAACCTCATCGTGGGCGACCTGCTGAGCCGCTGCCTTGGGGACCCGATGCTGCTTGTCCGCAAGGATGCAGAGAGCCGGGACCTGGTGCCCTTTGTGGACATGGCGGTGTACTCCAGGTGAGCGCTCTCACCGCTTTGCCATTGAATCCCTCTGTGCCTGACATGCGCCCACTGACACGGTGCGCGCCATCAGGAACCGACACTTCCGGGTGTACCTGTCCTCCAAGTCCAACAAGTATGCACGGCTACTTCCCACAGGCAAGCCGCAACTAATTCCACCCGCACCTCCTTCTCCACTCGGGTGAAACAGCTGCGGTGGCACCTACTGATGCACGTTTGCGCAGCGTATGTTTCTGATGGGCTGATTTGGATGTGAAACGTCACAGAGCGCTATTCCGGCAAGCATGCATCAACTGCCAAAGCGCTCTTCCTCACATCTCTCATCTGCCATTTCGGGGCGCGGCGAGATCTATTGGGGGGGTTCCTCATGTCAGGCGACAGGTATGGGGCCGCCAGGGAGAGGCATGTATGGGCACATCCGCCTGACGGACTGACCCCTGCCGCTGCTGTTGGTCATGTGCAGGCTGCAAACTGCTGTGCGCAACCCGCTGGCTTCACAGGGTAGAGTGCAGCAGCTGCGCACAGCAAACCCGAATAGACACGACACGGCCCCATCCTCCGGTACATTTCCTTCTCCTTTGGCAGTGATATGTGCACTATCTGCGAACCTTGCTCCTCACTCGACCATCGCGGCCCAATGGATAGAGTTCCGGCTTTAGTTATGGAGATAGATCGCCATGCTCACCAATACAGGCCGGCCCGTGTGTCTGCAGAGTTGGAGCAGCGCGCTCACCAGATATCCGGCTTTATCGAGCAAGCGGCGGCCATGAGGTGCGATTGGGACGGGGTCCGGGCTGCTTCGCGCGCCATGCTGTGTTCGCGCATATGGCCGCTACTACCGGCCACCTGATTCTGACAGGCGGCTTCATGCCGCACCTCCTTCACACAGGGCCGGAGGGCTGCCGGCGCGAGTGTGCTCCATCGCTGCGTGCGGGGAGGGGCAGAAGCTCGCGTTTGGCCTCGCCGGCCCCGGCAGCCACTACTGCGAGAACATCGGCCGCATGCATCGCAGCAATCACGGTGCGCCCACCATCCACCCGACATTCCCGGCATGTGTGACCGTCCCATTGTTTTGCTGTCAGCGGGGATGCGCCTCAGCGCTCAACGCAACACACAGAGGACTGCGCTCAGGCTCCTCGAGCAGCTGCCATTGACACCCCTGTGGTGGCTGCGGTGGGCTGCCCATGCTGCAGTATTCTTCCTGGTGGACCTTGGTGGCGGAGTGTATGCGCAGAAGTGCTACGACCCCGACTGCCGGCACTTCCGCTCCGCGTGGCTGCCGCTCCCGGCTGCCGTCGCTTCCCAGCTGCACATCAGCACACGGAAGCCGGCTCGTTCCGCCGGCCACCCCGCCACCTGCGAGTGCACCGAGTGCCAGCTGGTGGCGTTCGACAGGAACCCCAAGTACGGCCCGAAGTCTGGCATCACGCGGCACCTGCGGGCGCGGCGCGCCCTGGATTTGAGCCTGGGGCTGAGCGATGGCTTAGCCCAGCTCATTCTTGGGCAGAAGGATGCCGCGTACGACATAAAATAAGCACCGTTTATCATATGAACGGCAGGGAAGCACCATCGGGGCGGCGCAGGAAGACATTGCGAAGTAATGCGCCCATTTGACTCCCTTGCGCAGCGAAGCCTTCTTGGATCTTTGCCTTGCAAACAATCAGCATACCGCAGCATCCCGCTTCAGCACCTCACTATATCCTACCGCGTCACTGGTCGCAGTGCCCCCTGCTGGGTGCTGGCCCGCGGTATCATCGTTCAATACATTGGCACCACATGCTCAGAAATTTAATGGTAGGAGCCTGACCCTGCTGTGGTTTGGTGCTGGCGGTGACTACAATGCGGTACAAGTGCCGCCTGACCGCCGTGCTGGTTCAGTATCGTGCTTCTTCTTGTACTTCAGCGGCGGCTTCAAGATGCCGGTTAATCTATTGGTGGCAAAGGATGTGGTGACCCATATAGACATTGCACAATTAAATTGTAGGTAAGGAGGTGAAGGGGATGCCAGGTAGGTGAGAATTTCTGAAATGAGAGTAAGCTGATAAGTGTGCCCAGTACCAGTACCTTTACACGTACACGTACAGGTGCTCGCGTGGCCCGGACTCTGAACCGTGTGCGCATCACTCATCCATCCCGCCTTATGCGGGATGCGGGCCGCTTTTAGGCGGCTTGCTGTGTTGATTTTCTAATTCTGGGGAACTGCCCTTTTTGTAATTCACACAAGTACCTTTATGGTATGATGAATTTTAAATAATGCATTTTTTGCTGCTGACGAATATTAATACTGCTGTAAAAGATAATAATATTGTCGTCCGCGCGCCGACGTAGTCTCGTCGGATATATATCGTCACGATACATATACGATATATATCGTCAATCGAGAGACATAGGGATACAGGTATCCATTCCGGAATAGAAACCCGTAGAATATTGCACATATAACATCATTATTGTGTATCGATATTATTATGTGTAAAGTTTGTATTTAGTTACATGAGCTAGCTGCAAAAGGCGATCAGGAAACCACCCGAAAATGCAATAGGAAACGTCCACTGCAGCAATTGGAAGCAGCACCAGAAGAGGGTGTAGAATGAGCACAGGCAGACTACGCATCAAACTTGGCCGTCTGCACTCCAGCAGAATGCCGCCCAAGGTACCATGCCTGCAAGCAGAGACTCGCTGCAACAACCCCCGCCGCATGCGCGACAGGTGAAGGCGGAACTCAGCGGGCTGGCTGGCAACAAAGTGCCGAAGAGCCTGGACGGACTGATCACGAAGGAAGCATTCATGGGTAAAATCAATGCGAGTAACGCTGCGACCTAATACGCCCGATAGAAGCACGCAAAGGTGCGCACGGCGCCGCAGCGCAACAATATATCTGGCCGCAGGTCGCGTGCGCATGCACCTGATGACGGAAATATAGTCGAATGGCCCTTGTTCTATACGCTATTGTAACGGATACTCGAGGCTATAATCCTTGGTATATGCACACTGAGAAACTGTATCCGCCGCCCCGCGGGGTGCTGAGCCTTGATGCGCTGCTTACGAATACTAGTGTGAATCACAAAAAGGCCAATATCAAATCCATACTACAGCCAAAAGCAGTTCTAACTAGATCAACACATCAAGCCGCCTAAAAGCGGCCTGCATCCCGCACGAGGCGGGATGGATGAGTGATGGGCGCACGGTTGAGAGTCCGGGCCACGCGTGCACGTGTCGTGTGCGAGGGTGATCCACGGACATGCTGTGCAGCTTCGGCAACGGGATCGCGGCGGACGAATATGCGCCGTCTGATGAGGCAGCGAGCACGCTCTCAAGCCGCCACCAAGCTTAGGACCCCGACTAATATTTATTGTGTTTAAGGCCTCCTGGTAGGCCCGGGTAGTGGTGCACCGAGTGCGCCGTGACTAGAGCGCGCCCCGATCTGCGGCCAATTATAAGCATGTGACACCGCGCGCGCACCCTTGCTCAGTAGCTCACCCAACGCTGTGCCGAAGACTATGCCCGTGTACTCCGACATATCCATGATGTCTCGAAGAGGGCCTTTATGTCCCGGCTCCGTGTTGTGCCACGCCGCATCCCGCACTGCCGACCCCCGATGTATGTCGCCCGGCAGGAAGCGCTCAAACCGATCCACAGCCATGGCATGGGCATCGCAGTGTACTTGACCCCGTACCTTATAGTTTTCAACTCCAGCAGCGTGAGCTTCAAGCTCCGGGGATCATAGCTCTCGGACACGACGTTACTGGTAGTGCTAATGTTGTCGGGTTTGGTTATAAATACGCACTAGTGCCCTAGCCCATTTATCCGGGTTCCCCTCGGCGGGTGCCCCTTGGGGGCGGTACCGCCCAAGGGTTCGGTTATATAATTACATGAGCTAGCAGCAGAAGGCGATATCGGAAGTTCGGTTATATACCGGGGAAAATCCTTACCTGTAGTCGCCATACATAACAGCAATGCTAGGTAGGTACAATCCTTGTCCGCCCGGTTGAGCGGTCGTCTCTTTTGCGAGGTTCAGAGGTTCGATTCCTGGTCGACATATTTCGTTAGTATATATCGGCCCGGCGTGTCATGGGTTTACCCGGTCGATGCACTACAGGGTAGCCCTTCGGGGTTCGAATAAGGCAATAAGTTCCAAGGGCTACATGCCAGACCTACGATTGCAGCCGGCGCAAGAGGTCAAGTGATGTACGTACAACCGCGGTACTACTCGCAGCGCCGCATAAATACCGGCGAAATACTGAAGTAGTGCGAAGGATTACCCTATATATATTTCAAACTTGTTTACGGGGTTTCCTCCCTTTCCCTAACCGCTTTTCGCTGCCGTGCTGCTCAATGGTAAGGGATAATAGGCATGCACTTGTCGTTTCGCCCTTTTTTAATGCAGCACGAGTAGACATAAAAGCAGCCATAGCAGCCGAGCCTGCCATCTTCCAATTTCGCTGCGTTACACGCAACAATTATCCGTCTCGTAACCTGTAGCGAGCAAACTCACCCCATGTTGTTCAAGACCACGCCCGGCTCACCACTCGTGTGTGAAATTCTCATCCGTACGTCCGTGCGTTACCATGTCCGATGGAGATGAACCCGTCGAGCCGACGCTTGAATTGCTACAAGAAGACGTGAAGGCCCAGTCTTCATTTACACCTTATAGACTTCATTTAGACCTTCCTCGGTGCGGCGCTTCTTACAACTACAGCCGAGTGCGGCTCAACCATCCGCACACCTGCGCATGGCGGCTCAACAAACCGCCTCCCGTGCCATCTCATCGCTTCGTCAGTCGGTTGTCACACTGCGTGTTACAACCGGTTCGCAACGACCAAGCTTCGCACGTGTACGTGACGCGCGTGACAGGCACTACGAGCCCGAAGGGCGCGCGGGGCGGCCCTCCAATCTGAACTTAGCCCCGCAAACCCGTATTGGCGCTGTTGCAAACCCGCCGTCCAGCGACTATCAGCCAACCGCCGAAAAACCTAGACGCTGCCACCGAGTAGTTTGCTAACATGAACCGTCCCTCTGTTACTTTGTCGGCCAAGCGCCGCACTTACGTAATAGACGAGCCCGAAGCTGTCGCCCCTTGGGCTGCTTCACTCCGGTCTCGGCTGCATGACGCGTTCGGCTCAGACGAGCTGGGGCAGTAGACCCTCGACCTACTCTCAAGCTCCCTCACCGCTCGGACACTCAAGAGCTACGCCGGCAGATTGTCTCAGTTCGCGGAGTTCTGCCACGACTCCGAGAACATCAGCCCGTTGGAGGCGACCACTGCTACTGTCGTCGGTACGTTGCTTGGATTGGTGAGCATGGGCACATTGGGGCTAAGTCGTTGCAGCCCTTTATGTCCGCAATCAACATCATGTTCTTTGAGCTACACAACCTCGACCCGATCGCCAAGTCAGCCTGCACCTAACTGCGGCTTGTCGTGGCATGATGCTACGGCAACGCCGCCTGTGGGCTCCCCCTTTGCGAGTCCCTATCTATGCATGCTGATGTCCCTTACCGCTTCGTCGAGCAAGCAGAGTTGATTGTGTCTACTCATCCCATCCAAGAGTATAAGTACAACTTCCGAGCCCACGTGGCCTCGGTTGTCAACTTCATGTTCTTTGCCAGGGGACATACTGGCGTGTCCTTCTGAGTGCGGGACGTGCTGCTTGTCGACGATTCATTACAACATTACCCTGCATTTGCACCGCAAGAAAAGCCGCGCTGGTCGACGCGGTCCCAACGACATGCGCGTACTGCTCCTTCCAGTGTCGGAGGACCCTTGCATTGCGCGTCTCATGCACCACTTCATCGATCATGTACAGTCTGCCCCCCTGGTTCTTGTTGCCTTGGCCGAAACAATTTTTTGCGCGGTCACCCCGAGCGAGCAGTCCAAGTCGTCTTGGACCGCCGCTACAATGTCGGACTGGCTCTCTACGGCCATTGGTCTTGCTTGTCGGTGCTGCCCCTCCCGCCGGCACTTCTTGGAGCTCACACATCCTTCGCAAGGGAGCGGCATCTGCCGCTAACGCCATCGGAAATCTACTGTCCGACATTAGCTACGAGGGCGGCTGGGGCACTAACTCCGACGTCGTTCTGGACTACATCGACCCTTACGTCCTTCCGTCAGCGCATGGCGCGTGGTTCTTCTTCGGTCACATGATCGCGCCCCACCGCCACTCTTAAGTCCACCAAAAGCAAGACTCCGCAGCGGTGGCCTTCCCGGTGCCCCCTTCATGACCTGCTGGCGCTACCCCTTATCCGTCAATCCACCGCTCTCTCCGTTCGCTCATCACTGGCAAAACCATACTCAACTTTGTAATGTTCTAATAAAATTGTTTATGATTGCTTTTGGGGTTCCTCCCATTCCCTAACCGTTTTTCGGCTACCGTGTTGCTCAGTGGTACGGGATACTAGGCATCTGTCGTTTCGCCCTGCTTTTTGGGTGCAGCACGAGTAGACATAAAAGTAGCCATCGTTTCGCTGCGTTACACGCAGCCCCCCCCCCCCCCCCCCCCCCCCCCCTCAACTCCGTTTGCCCTCCACGCTTCTTTCACTTTAAAACCTTCCTGCCTATCTCGGCTCTTGTCCGTGTAAAAAAGCCTGCGCGATCTTCTTGGCAAAACCAGACTCAACTTTGAAATACTGGAAAATCCACCGGTACGCGTACTTGACGCCGAGTTGCTCGCCAGCTTTTTCCTTCCGCAGTACTTTCCGTGCATTCTCTTGACGCTCTGCTCCCTGTAGCGACCTAACCAAAAATGAAGTTGCTCGCCAGTCCCCGCCCACCCTCCGAGCGGAAATGTGAACTGCGTCCAACTCCGCCCCACGATGCATCAACCAAACCCGCCACCTGTGACCCGAACAAATGACAAGGTTTTGCGGCAGAAAGCCGGTCGTCTGCCGCACACATGCCTATCTTGCCCAGCTAGCGCCATCCACAACACCCGCACAGTCATTATCGCTACCCTAGCAGTATGGACTCCGGAAACGCTGCGGCGCCCACCTCGGGCGGGGCGGCAGACGGGCGCGAGCAGCGCGCCTTGCACGCCACTAAGCGGGCGCGCTTCTTGAACCCGAGATTCGGCGCTCAGAATCCCGTCGCTTCCCGCCACGGCGCGGCAGAGGACGACGCGTCGCCGTCGCTTCCTACCTCGGGCGCGGGCGCATCGTCGTCTGGTGAGCCCCTGCCCCCTATCCCTGCGCGGTTGCTGCTGCGGTAGGCTGATGGCGGCGGCCCGCTGCTGCTGCCGCGCGCTGCTGACGAAGCGGGTGGTGCGAGCGGCCGTGGGCGGGGGGGCTCGCACGACGACGTATCGACGCGACGCGCCCGACGGGCAGGCGGGCGGCCGGGAGGTATCGCGACTGTATATATCGGTTAACCGTCCCGTAGGTACCGGATGTGGTACTGATGGCGCCGCACCTCGCCGCCGCGGTCTTAGGGCAGCCACCAGCGATTCGGAACGCCGCGCCGGGGGGGGGGGGGGGGGGGGGGGGCGGGGGCGGGGGGGGTTACAGCACTTCGCGCTGATCTCGGCCACGTAGGGTGCGGTCCACGGTGCCGAGCTGCGCTGCTTCCCTCGCTGCCTGTCGCCAGTGGCCAGTTGGCCCTTGACACCCCCCCCCCCCGCCCTTCCCCTTGTATCTTCAGCAAGAAAGCCCATATCACCACAGTTTCGCCTCAACGGGAGTGATGAGATCCGGCCCTGTGGTATTCATCATATCTTCTCTGCGGGGAAGCTACAGGGCTACAGCCAGGCACACAATTTCCGGGGGGGGGGAGGGGGGGGTGTTGGCCTTTAGCTACCCCCAGGCCTCCGGGCTGGGCGCGTCTAACCATACCATAACATACCATTCCCTGCGGGTTATGTTCAACAGCTTCTGGGGAGATGGAGGAAAGAGGTGGAGGGGTTTGGTGGGCGGGCAGGGGGGGGGGGGGGGGGTGAGGGGCTACAAAGCTCCGGGCAAGCTGCCCAAAGCGGCAGTGCGCTGCCTGGACTGAGACAGGGCATGTGCCGCGGCGCAGGCGCGGGCACCAGCAGCGGCGGCGGCGCTGCGCCGCCCGCGCCCGCGGACAGCCACGCCGCGGCGATGGAGCTGGTGCTGCACAACGCGGACATCCTGAAGATCCTGTTCAGCTCCTTCCCAATCGACAAGCTCTGCCAGGTGGCCACCACCTGCCGCCGCTGGCACGCCGTCTGCCAGTCGGACTCCTTTTGGCGCAGTCTTGACCTCCAGAAGCGCAGCATCAGCCGCGCCCAGGTCCCCCCCTCCCCCCCTTCCCCCTCTCTCTCTCTGCGGCTGGCCCATTCATTCAAAGCCAGAGCGGTAAACCGCATTCTGGTGGACCAGGCCCGCGGGGAGGACACGCATCATCGCGATTTTGGATGGATTTTTTATAGCATGGCTAACTATCATACATACGCATAATTCTGGCAGTATGTACCCGAATAAGGCTCGCATACTTGTACGCATAGGTAATTGTGCAATACTACTGCCAGACTCTATCTTATTATGGCATGCCCATGCCGTCACCAACGCAGACTCTGGAGCTGCTGCGCCTGCACCCCAACATCTCGTCGCTCAACTTGGCAGAGCTGGACTTTGTGGACGCGCACATGCTGGAGGCGGTGTGCGACGCGCTGCCGGGGCTGGTGCGCCTGGAGCTGGGGCACGGCCAGATCAGCGAGCAGCAGCTGGGCATCATCGGCGGCCCGCGCATGGCCGCACTGCGGGAGCTCACCGTCCGGGAGGCGTCCTTCGGACGCTTTGGCCCGGTGCGCAGACCCCCCCCCCCCCCCCCCCCCCCCCACTCCATCTCGTCTCCTCATCCATCCGTCCCATCCAACCTTTCAACCTGCTGGGCCCTCTCCAGGCAGGCAGGGCCAAAGGCACGCGGGTGACGCTATCACTTGAGGCGCCAGAGCCATCGAGGGGCCTTTCGTCGGCAGGCGGGGGGGGGGGGGGGGGGGGGCGCAAGAGCCGGCATGATAGAGGAGGGGGATGGAAGGGAGGAGGGGACGTGCGCATGGAGGCGCTCACAGATAGTACAAAAGCGTACAAAGCACATCCAAAACCTGGGGCCACGCTGCGTGGCGGCCTCCGCAGCAGACAGCATCTGAGTGCGTTGAGGCGGGAGCCGTGAGCGCGCCTCGGCCGCCTCCGCCCCGCGACAACCAGGCCAGCAGATTGGTTTCGTACAGTCAACGCCTGTCTCACTGATGGCGGCCGTGACACTCGCCTCGGGTGCAATAAGCTGCGAGAGCATACCGTGACTCTTGATCGGGGTCAAAACGGTCGCACATATAACAAACACGTTGGGAGGGTCAGGGTCCTCTGTTTTGCCTGAGTATCTGCCCGTGGGAGGAGAACGGCGCGCGCTGACCCTGCCGCGCTGGTCCTGATCCCCTATGTGGCAGGGCGAGGTGGCCATCGCGCACGAGCACCTGACCAGTCTGGTGGCGGAGGGCTGCCGCGCGGGGCGGCTGGTGGTGCGCTGCGGCGAGCTGCGCCGGCTTGTGCTGCGCAACAGTGCCATCTCGGCCCTTGTGCCGCACTGTCCCGTGCTAACGCACCTTGACCTCAAGGTGACCCCCATTCCCCTTCATGGGCGTTGAAATGGGGGTGTTGCCTGGAGAATACCATCCCATCATCGGCTTCAGCTTCATTGGCCAGAGATTCCCACCCTGGTCATGTCAATATGGCCATACCAAGTGCGGCGGTGGCCATATCAACGCCGATGTGTATGCGGACTTACGACGCTACGCATTTGAACCGACACTGTCCAACCTCTACGGCCGTCACTGCGCTGGCATCGCGCCAGTCCCGGGTTTAGTCTCGTTCAGTCGGCTGGCGGTCTCAAGCTGCACTTTTACAGTATCACCTGCACCTGCATTACCACCGGGGTAGGGGGCAAACCAAACTATCGGAGGCAGCCATCCACAACCTGTGAATATTCACAGTTACCTCACCGCAGCCGCAGTCTCCCAGCCTGAAGTCCCCCCCCCACCCCCCCCCCCCCCTCCAACTCCTGATCCCCGCCCACCCGCTCCCGCAGGCTTGCAGCAAAATCAGCGACTCGGCCGTGCGCACCGCGCTGGGGCGGCTGCCGGCGCTAACGCACCTGGACCTCTCCGCGAACCTGCCCCTGTCGGACGACACCCTGAAGGAGGTCGCCACGCGCTGCACCGACCTCACGTCGCTGAATGTGTCAAGCTGCATCGCGGTCTCGCTCGCGGGCGTGGCCGGCTTCCCCGCTTTGCGCTCCATCAACCTCTCTGCCTGCGACAGCCTCACGCCTGCGGCGGCGCTGCCCGTGCTGGACACGTTCACCGCGCTGGAGGAGATCGTCATGGACAGCTGCAGCCTCCTCACCCAGGTGCCCCCTCCCCCCCCCCCCCCTTCCCCTCTCTTCTTCCTCTTGGGCACCCGCGCCGCGACCCGGCCACCGGCCGTCTGGTCCATCCTGGGACGCCAGTCCACACCTTTCAGCGCTGTCTACGCAGGGGCTGTACCTTGCACCGCCCGCATAAACATTATACGGCATCATACAGCAGAAGAGTTTCGGCTTGGGGTTTAGTCATAACCTGGGACTGCAGCCCCCATCCTGCCTTGGTTGCGAAAGAACACCGCCATCATTGGGGACAACGCGTACCTGACTCGGCGTGTCCCGCCTGCTGCGATCCTGCTGGACGACTCAGATCGCGCTGAAGCTGCCACGGCTGCAGCTGCTCACCCTGCTGGGCTGCCGTAGCCTTGAGTCGGTCAAACTCAAGTGCCCTGCGCTACAGGAGCTGCGCCTCGGCCCTGTCAGGGTGAGCCCCCCCCCCCCCCCCCCCCCCCCCCCCCCCTGTTTTTCTGTATCTTCCGCCCCAAATCTCTGACCCCTGCCACAAGGGGGGTATACATATTCAAGCCATGATATCCAGCGATCTCAATAACCGGGATTAAATTTGGCGCAAACAACGATCTCACACGAAATGCAAAACGATGTACACTGTGCCCAGCTGCTGTCCAATAGAGCGCAATCAACTTTTTTCTCATCCACCTTTGCTTCGAGATTCTTAGGGTTTCCAATGCCACGGGTGGCGCGCTCAGAGATGGCCGCCGCATGTCCCGCCCTGCCCTGCCAGGCCGGCGGCCCGGGATGCGGTGCCCTGCGGGCGATCAGCGTGGAGTCGGAGGCGCTGGAGTCCATCGCGTGGCGCGCCTTCCCGCTGCTGGCCGACGTCACGCTGCGCTGCCCCAACCTCACGAGCGTGGACCTCTCGGACTGCGACTCGCTCAAGGTCCCCCCCCCCCCCCCCCCCTTCTTCCCCCACCCCACACACACTGCGCTGGATAGTCCTCCTGGGAGCATGCCAGCCTATGGCATCAACACGGCCTGCATGAACCCCAATCGGACGAGGCTTGCAGCAAAGGTTCTTAGTACTGCATCAAGAGGACCTGCGTAAAGGTAGCCTATGTAGGTACAGCAGGGTTGCCCGGCTATTCCGCCGCCAGCCCCCCTCCCGCAGCGCTGCTTGTGCGCCGCGCCTGCCTAAGACCCCCCCCCCCCCCCCCCCCCCCGGCACTTCACTACCACAGCGGCTGAAAAACCCCTCCTCCCCTCCCCCCCCCCCCCCCCCCCACCCCCCCTTCTCCTCCCTTGACTGCCAGCACACCGTGTTTGACAGCTTTTGGGACGGTGTCACGCCAGTGCCTGCCGAGTGGCAACGAAGCAACGGCGGCGGCGATGGTGGCGGCGTCGGTGGCGGTACGTGCGGCAGAGTGGCTGCCACCGCGGCTGCGCTGGCGCGAGCAGAGGCTCGCCTGGCGCAGCAAGACCTGCACAGCGGCAGCAGCAGCAGCGGCGGCGCCGGGAGCCCCATCAGCAGCCCCGGGTCGGCATCCCTGCACTCCCCCTCGCCCGCCAGGCCGCTGCGCCGGACGGGGCCGCAACAGCAGCCGCAGCCGCGGGGCGCCTGCTCCCGCTTGAGGACGCTGCGCATGGACTGCTGCGAGGGGCTGCAGGTGCGCCGGCGACCCCCCCCCCCCCCCCCCTCCCCCCTCCCCCCCTTTCTCCCCCCAAGTTGCGCGGCAAGACCTACATTGCCCAAAGTAGGAAAAGGGCCTAACTAAAACAATCATGTGGTTATGTAAGATTCATCACAAACGTCGTTGTGACTACTGGTACTGGTACGGGTGCCAATGCGGCACTAAGAACACTGTGAATAAGATCCTTTTGTGCCTCCCAGGGGTTCAATGTAGACGAAAATGTAGCGGAGTGGCTGTTCCGTAGGTTGCATGCAAGCCCAGGTTGAGGCTCATAGTAAGGGCTCTTATAGGCGAATTGGCACCCGCGTAATAATGTGGATTCTCATTATAGGTGTGTTGGCAGCCGTATAGCCAGGATAGAGTGGTAGGCCCTTGCACAGGTGACAGAGTGTTCGATATACCTATAGCGATCGAGATACGTGAAATTCCTTTGTGCGCAGCATCGCACAATCACCCCGCCCCCAGCACGCACGCACACCCACACCCACACCCACACCCACACACACACACACACACACCTCAAGATCCTGTGCATGATGGTCCTGGTTCATCCCTAGCAATCATCAACCGATGAAAAGGTTTTAAAAGGCGCCGCTTTGTCTGGATTGATGCCGAGCCTCGGACGAGCTGACCATACTCACACCCCCCCCCCCCCCCCCCCCGTTTCCTATTTATCCCTACAGGAGGCGGCGCTGGTGTCCACAGCGCTAACGAGCCTGAGCCTGGCGGGCTGCAAGGGGCTGGCCCGCGTGGCGCTGCACTGCCCCGCGCTGACGGAGCTCCGCCTGGACGAGTGCGACCGCGTGGAGGCGATCGACCTGGGTGCGGTCGGCGTGGGCGCCCTAGCGCTCGGAACATGCCCCGCGCTGTCGCGCCTCACGGTCGCCGCGCCCGCCCTGACGTCGCTGGACCTCAAGGGCTGCGGGCTGCTGGACGGCCTGTCGCTCTCGTGCCCCGCGCTCACCGCGCTGGATGCCACCTTCTGCGGCCAGCTGTCGGGCCCAGCGCTCGCCGCCACCGCCGCGGGCTGCCCCGCGCTCGGCTCGCTTACGCTCAGCGTGTGCACCGGGCTCGGCACCGTGGGGCTCGCGCCGCCGCGCCCGCTGGCGTCGCTCACCGCGCTGGACCTCAGCTACACGGAGGTCGAGACGCTGCAGCCCGTGCTCGCCGCGTGCCCGGCGCTCTCGTCTCTAAACCTCGCCTCGTGCGCTAGCCTGGAGGAGGCCGCCCTTCTCGGCCTCTTCCCGCCGTCCGAGAACAATCACCCCATCCCCTTCGATCGCCTCGCCGATGCCGTAAACCCTACCGCAAACCCTACGGACAGCCCGCCGTCCCCTGCCGCCCGCACCCTGCGCCACCTGGACGTCAGCTACTGCCCGCTCAGCGGCCCCGCGCTGGCGCACCTGCTTGCGCACGGCTCGGCGCTGGAGTCGCTCGCGCTCTCGGGCTGCCGCGCCGCCACGGACGCCGTCTGGGCGCTCGTCAACGGGGGCACCCAGGTGCGGAACCCCCCTACCAGTACGCTCGCTATTGTTCCGGAATGTGACGAGGGTTTGCGCACCCGCGTCCGAATCGTTGCAGAGGTATCGATGCATTATGACGTATCCTTATACTGTAGACCTGTAGTCGCTACAGATACATATCGTAACACCGGGCTGATGGGTGAATGTTCTCAGTCCCAATTTTTTGCGCCCGATGTATGCCACCGGAAGTTCTGACGCCTTATACTGTATCATTCTCGCTATGCTCGTGTCGACACGCGCGACCAGCCGAGCTGGGATGATGCCTCCGTCAACATCCAATCCTTATCGATCGGGCGACGATTGCGACTGTGCAGTGCTGCATTTTTGCGAGTCTCTGCGGCTCCCGACGCGAGTCGGTGGTCGGCAGGCAGAAGAGGCTGATCATGTGGGGTTGGCGTAACTCACTGATGATGAGTTGACTATCATGTATCAGCTAGGGAGGTGCGCATTTTACTGTAATGTGTAAGGATTGAGTCGCAGGTCCCGCTGTCAGGGACGAAATGCAATGCGCTTTTAGCACCGCAATAAGTGTCAGCTTGGGGTTTATGGTTCCAAGAACCCTAAACCATCTCAACATATACTCCACACCCCCTCCGCTTTGCAGGCAAAGGATGACTTGAGATGTTCACATGCTGACTGATGCGGTGTGTTTTGTGTATCTGCCAGGGCGATCCTTCAGAGGAGGGGGGCGGCTCAGCGGCCGGGCGGCCCCACGCGTTGCTGTCCCTCGCAGCCGTCGGCTGCAAGGGGCTGACCTCGTGCACGCTGGGTCTGGAGGAGGACGGCGCCGGCGGGTGGCGCCCCTGCTGGACGGCGCTCTCGCGCCTGCGCCGGCTGCGCCTGGGGCTCAGCGGGCTGCGCCGCCTGGCGGTCGCGCTGCCGGAGCTGAGCGTCCTGGACGTGTCGGGCTGCCGCGGGCTGGGCACGCTCGAGCTGCGCTGCCCGCTGCTGCTGCAGGCCTTCCTCGCCGCAGCGGGCGGCATGCGCCCCGCGCACCTGGCCGCCGCGCTGGCCGGCTGTGCGCAGCTCGAGCTGCTGGACGCGCGCCACATGGACGCGCCGCCCGGCGAGCTCAAGGCGCTCCGCGGCCAGCTGCCCTCGCTGCGCTGCCTCATGTACAGCAGCGAGGCGCCCGACGCCCACGGCACACTGCCCTAAGGAGGAGCCGCCACGAGGACAAGCGAAGTCGAACACGAAAAGGGTACATACAGCGTGCTGACTCGCTGCTCTCCGCCGCCCAAGCCGAGTTGTGTTGGGGGCCGCCAGTGGTTGCACTTGGTGAGTTAATACCATCCGCCGACTGCCGGCCGATGCCTCCTCGATGTTTGCCAGCACCCACGGCGACCGGTCATGGCGAGCCGCCGCGACGAGGCCTCAAGCAAGCCGCCGTGCTGTAGCACATCATCCGCCGTTTACGTTGAATGTTTGGAATGCCCCCCCCCCCCCCCCCCCCCCCCCGGCGGCGCTCTGCCTCTCCCTCCTCACCCTTCTGTTTGGGAGGATTTCCAACTTGTGCAGGTGAGGCGTCAATGTAGTGTAGATTAGTGCATATGAAATCAAGTTTTGAAACCGATGTTCGTGTCATAATGCCCATCTACATTGTAAATGCCCCCTCGGCAGCGCTCTGCCTCTCCCTCCTCACCCTTCTATTTGGGAGGATTTCCAACTTGTGCCAGTGAGGCGTCAATGTGGTGTAGATTAGTACATATGAAATCAAGTTTTGAAACCGATGCTGCTCTCGTGAAGCCCATCTACATTGTATGCTCTGCGGTGTTCCTGGCACGTCAATGCTTGAGAGTGCCAAGCGGATGACACACCGTTGCCAGTGTCCGCCTGCGGGATGGCCGATACATGTTCATAAGTTCATTCACAATCATGACGGTAAGCATGATGCACAGACCCGGTCTGCCGTACCATAATAAACACTGACGCTTCTAGTTGTTGCGTATCTGCGCGGTTGCTTGACTATGGTTACGGAGCACGTTTTGCCAAAGTGATGTTTTCGGGCTTTCAAAGCATGCTGCCAAGCAAGTATGGGTGCCGACCCAAGTATGAGTACAACAAATTTAACATGACGCAAAGTACGTCCTTATTGATCCAATTTTAGACAAGTACATGATGAGGGTTTAGATCATTTGCTGCACCCTGAAGAGCAAAAAGTTGGGTTCTGTTCTTTGGGTCGGCACCCAGAGTGGCTTAATTATATGAACGGGTTCCGAATAGCCTATAGCAACCCTCATCATATTAAGACGGACTGGGCTTGAATGCACGGTATCAGAACATTCAGTACGGTTCCGCTATAGTTTGTCTACCCTGAGCTCAGGCAGTCATAGCATCAGGTTTGTATCCGTGGTTTCTTATATCAACCGCATCGGCACCCGTGTGTATGTATGTAGGCATGCATGCACAGCACTCCACAGAAGTCTTTGCGCATAGAAATCTGCGTGTATTCTCGCCTTGGTGCCCAAGACATGGGGCTACAGGGCCATGGAGCCTCGCGTTTCAGTGCATGCAAGCCTCCTACGCGAAGGAGGCAGCCGTGTCCTCCGGACAACCCGCGAGGGGTTGTCGAGATGGCGGAGAATCCGGGTTGTTGGGGCCTATTGGGCCGGCACCGATCGAGATTGACGACCGCAACGCAACCGCCGACGCGCGTCAGCCCTACGCTTGAGTATATTCTAGTGCTCTTTGTTCTGAGAGGGTAAGCGCCGGGATGATCTCGCCAGCCAATTTGAAAAAGCAAAAAAGTAAAACCGAAACGTCGCGTTCACGTCTGTCCACTTGTCGTGCCGGTACGCATCGCTGTTGGCGTATCCATCGCAACCACCGCCGTTATCAAGTGGTGATGATCGGCGACAACGCGGAGGGTATGTCGCAAGAGCAGCTGATCCTGGCGAGCCACACCGTTGTGGATTTCGACCACATTGATCGCGGAGTGCATTGGCGGTGCATAGAATAGCGTGTTGCTGGGGTTTTGGCTGCATCGGACGCCGTATTCCCACCCATCCGGCACGGAATGTCCGGTTTAAAAACATTAAAAACATTTCCGGCAATGGCGTTCTTGGGCACAAGGCTAGAACCACCGAAACACGGTCAACGCACAAGGGGCCAACATGTTGGCGGTATAGCTACCGTCCGTCGCATTTGCACGCTCGCTCCCGGTGGTGGGTGGACATATGCATGGGATGTATGTATGACACCCGCAAGTTTGAGCCCAGTCGAAGCATGCTACCTTTGTAATGCATGAGCATCTTCATGTCAGTGTGCCACTACTGCAGACGATTCTCCACTATTTTCCATCCCACAATTTTTCAAGATAACCATTGTTGGCTGTGCCTGGCTGGGTCAAGATGGGTCAAAGTACTACACATAAAGTGCTTCGATTCCCCAGGGTCATGTTTATACCACCCGTACCATAGGTTCAGCGAGGGCTCGCCCCCAATTCACGACTAGCGCACATGTCTGCGCGCATGTTGTAGCGCATGTCACCCATGATCGAGGAGGACTGCCGAAATGATGACGGGGTCAACGCGACATGGAGACCCATCCAAGTGGTCCTTGCGCATGGGAGCTTGCGTAGAGTGGCACATTCCATGCCCCCATCGTCATGCTCCCCCACCCACAATGAATTGGCTAGCTGGCATACCAGAGCAAGGGTTATCTTTGATAGGCCATACAAGCTTGCCGGTGAATCGGGACGATATTGTAACAAGTGATTTAGAAAGCCCTGCTTTCTAGTCCACTATTCAGATGTAAATTGGAGGAAGTGGAGAAATGTTATGAATTTACGCGTGATGGCAAGATTACTGCTCTTTGCATGCTGTCCAACTGCCAGTTTACGAATGTTGCATGCCGCCCGCTAGCTGACCATAGACGCTAAATCATTCGCCGAGCAGCACGGGGTAGGTGGCTTACACATATATCTCGACAACCATGGGAAAAAAACACAGTTCTTCACGTTCAAACCCACCACAACCCCGGTTTCCAACACATGTCACACTGATATTGCCACGTGACAGGTGCCGCGCGCCCCGCGCCCCGTAAGCCGTCGCATTGAACCTAGCACACCATGCGCACGCCTTTTCACGAGTTAACCTGCAATGAGCGCAACGGCATAGTAGGTTTGCGTGGGTTTCTCGACTATAAACGCCCCAAGCGAAATCAAACCCATAAAACATGCAGACTTTTGTGTCCTACTTTATACATGTATGTATGTATGTGTTGCCGTAGCGTTTGCCATGTCCGCGAACGCTCGACCACCGAGACAGCCCGCCGTACATACGTCGTCAGCTAGGGTTTCATACCCTGGTTGCCACGCCGGATACGGCAACTGATCGGCTAGGATGTTGTACCCTAGTCACATCCCTAGATAGGGCGCGACATAACCTACACCCGAGCCCTTGCTGAAATTTGTGTCGAGGTATCGGAGTTCGTGGCCAAGTGTACAGTGTTGCTTCCCGTGGGGCTTCAGGACTTCGTGGCGAAGTGTACAAGTGCTTCCTTCGGGGGACTGGAATTCGTGGCGAATTTTACATGTATTTCCTTTTATCGGCTGGACTTTGTGGCGAGGTGTACGGATGCCTCTTTGGCCGGCTGGATTCTGTGGCGCGGAGGACTAGAGGAGTGTATCTAGACTTGCAAGCTGGACAAGGCGACGAGGTTCTTTAGTCTCCCAAGGTGGGGTCCAGCAACCTACTCAGTCGGGGTCGCACAGCGTCCCAAGGTGGGATCCCATAGTGCACCTGCGCGGGGCCCATAATGAATGGGACATGTCACGGGGACCCCCAAGGAGGACTACTTGCAAAAGACAAATTACTGTACTATTGTTGATACGGGGCGCAGGACGAATTGTAGAGCCGCAGCTAAGTAGCAATATGGCATCTTTGATATTTGAAATTTGGGCTCCATGTTTGCACGCGCCTAGGAGCCTTTCCCAAGCTTTGCGCGAGTTTGGGCGTCGTCGGCCATTTGCTCGGCGTCGATGGTGCCTTGATATATTTCGCGGTTCACGTACCACGCCTACGTAACGCGTACCGCACGAACCTGCCCCCCGATCGGGGGCATCCGGCGCCCCAACGACCCCGGTCTGACTCACCGGTCAGGGACACTACTTTTCAACAGGCTTAGACCTTAAAAACCCCAGAAACAAACATCAAGATGGCCGCATATTCAACCACCATGTCACCGCGGCCCCCGTCGAGCCCCATCTTGGCCTAGCCGGTCGCATCACCGTCGGCTAATGGGTCTCGGCCCGTCGCGGCCAATAAATGGAGCTGAGGGACGGCCAGCGCCGCATTCAGAGGGAGGGGTTCCTGTATGGTGTGGTTACTGCGTCGGTGGAGCACGGCAAGTAATACCAGGTAAAGTGGGACGATAGCAACAATCCGGCCAGCTGCGCGTCGAAACCGGATCTGCCTCTAGCACCGCCGCCACTGCCTGCTCAGCCCAGCCCCTCCGGCCTCCGTAGCGCGCGTTACCAACGTACCGATGTCTATCGGAAGCACTTGAAACGGCCAGGTAGGTCTCGCGTCCCTGTTTGACTGCCCACAACCCGTCCGGAAGCGTGTGTGACGGCTGAGTTTTTTTTTTTTGAATGAAGCAACCTGCCGGTGCGTGTATCGCTGCCCCAATCCATGTGTATTGACATACATGGCGTATCAGCTTCCAACGCTGCCACACCGCCGCGCAGGGGCCACCAACCCGCGTTGCCCGCACACATTAGATAACCAAGGCGCATGGCTACCCGCCGCGCCCGGTGGCTCCGACGGCTGTGGTGTTTGCTCGATTGGTTGGCCTAGTGAAATCAGATTGGCGGCCTGGCGGGCGGGTGGAGCCCTTCCTATAGGAACGCGTATAGGCGGGGCCGCTTGACCATTCGCGGCTGGTGATTACTTCTTTTCATTTTAACGAATTACTGAGTCACCGTGCACCCCGGTGCCAGCAATGTGGTACGTGTACCGGTGCCACGTGAAAAACATCAAGGCACGACCGTAGAGAGGAGGCGAGGTGAATCGAGTGAGGGCGTGGAGTGACGAGCCGCTTGCGTCTAGCTCTTGGCGATCACTGGGCGTGTTGGGTGGGTGTGAATGCGAGCTGGGGCCGCCGCCTCCAGCTCCGCTTTCGGGGGTGGACTGTTTTGCGCCTCATATTCGGAGGCGCCGGATGTTGGTAGGCCGCGGCCGCCTGGGCAATGGTAGCTCTCCGCCAATAAAGCGCGTTCCGGCCCACCTGTTGTACGTCTCGTTGTAATCGGGCGCGAGCTCCGTGCGCATGGTTTCGAAGGTGCAATTATTGGCGAACCCGAGGGAGCGCGAGACGTACATGCCGTGGCACGGGTTACGGCCTTGCCCCCGCGGCCGGTAAAATCTGCAGTGCCCGGGGGCGCGGCCCGGGCCGCCGGCTTGGCCACCGCCTTGGCCGCGGCCGGAGCGGACGGCGCTAGCCGGGGGGAAGGCGGCCTGGGTAGAAACCCATGAGGTCTCCGGACTTTAGTTTTTTTGCTTTGCGGTTGGAGTGACGGAGTGAGTGCGGATGGAGTGAGTCGACGTTGACTCAGCCCGTGAGCTGGTGCATCATCGCTCGCTTGAATTCGGTGCGTTATGCTTCTGGCGGTGTGTGTGGAGTTTATTTACGCCTCTAGCTGGCCGCCGCCGTAGGAGCGCCCAGAGAGGCGTCCAAAAATCGGAGGTGAGTGGATGTTGCTGCCTAGGTTGGTATTTAGTAGCCACGCGGGGCGGCGGGAGGGCTTGCCTCCGCCTGCCGTGGGGGCCTTGGGGGGGAGGGGGGGTAGCCGTGGCGGGAGGGCACACCGTGAACGTCGAGCCTAGCGCGGCAGGGTCATCCTCATTGCGGAGGCGGACTCGCTTTGTGTTGACTCCCAAACAACGAAGATCCCGCCCATGGGGGACTTGAGCGACATCGCGAAGCGCCGCGCTCAACATGGGTCTCACGATGGGACGGCGGGGTATGGGGGTGGCCCCGGACTGCAAGGTTTACAAGGCCAAGGTCGCCGGGTGGAGGCAGGTTAGTGTCAACACCGACCTCCACAACCTTGCGGCAAGATTGTCAGTTGTCGACCCCGTATACATGAATAATATATGGCCAACGACCATATTCTCAGCTGCCGACCCCCATATTTGCTTACATATAGCAAGACTACACGGGCGACGGCCATGATGCGGGACTTGCAAAATAAAAAGCGGAGGAGTCGTGTGTTGTAGATCAAGAAAACGTCCGCAAAGCCGCAAGCATGAGCGCCGCGGGCCGCCACCAAAGGCAACATGCCCTTACGATAAAGCTACCGTGGTGTATGAGGCAGTGCCGCAGTCGTATAAAGCATATACGGAGCCGTATAAGACACCCGTGCGACCACGTTGACAGATTTCGACCATGTACGTATGTAGCAATCTTATATGATGGTTGGCGTTGCCGCCCCGCTGCCCCAAGGGAGCACCGAAGTTGCTGTCAACGACATCAACGGCTACGATGCGATGATTGATTTATTCTTTGCGGTTCACATTGATATTTCATGATTGTTGACTTGAAAGGGGGGTGGGGTTGTAATTGTTTTTTGGGTGGGGGAGGGGGGCTCATGTTAGCATGTATAACCGCGCCCTCTACTTCCGGCTCGTCCCCGTTGGCCTTTGCGAGGGCCTCTGCCACGGCCTCTTCCACGCCCGTGACCACGAACGCCATCGTCGGGTTGACGCTGAAGGGAAGGGTAGCATGGCGGAGTCGGTCTGCTGGCATTCTTCGATCGCCTAGATCTTCGGAGACCTTCCACGAGCTCGCCATGTCGGTAGGGGACCGCAATAACGTGGCCCAAACGATAGGATTGCCGCCGATGCCGTACCTCGAAAAAGCCTTGCAGTCGCATATTGGAACTACATCTGAAGGCGATTCGGTCAAGGGAGTGGTACCCCCTGCGAAGGGAACGCAAGGACATGTGGATTTCGGGGAGCAGATCTCCGACCAAACTTCCGCGTTAGATTCTGTCACTACTTCTTGCAACACTTCGAAACTCCGTGCTGTCGCAATACCACTTGGCATTGGGTTAGAGATCGTTATGAGTCGGGTATAGGTACAAGTGTAGGTACCTCGTCGTCACAAACGGACGCTAACACGCGCTTCCCACGCGAGCTCATGTCGGATTTTCTCAAATGGCAACCGCGTCGAAAGTATCACACGTCGGGCAGCCACTACCTATACGGCTTCCCTTGCATCCTCCCGCTTGGGAAACGTGAACGCCTCGCCAAGGCACGTCCAAGTATACCGAAAGCGCTTTTGCCGTGCATAGCCGGGTGTAGGTGTGGGTGTGGGTGTGGGTGTAGGTGTAGGTACCTCGTCACTCGTCGTGGACGGACTCCAAAACGCGCTACCACTTGAGCTCGTGTCGGCCTCCATTCACACGCCCCCACGGCCGTACGTCTCGTTTCCGGCCATGTTTCCGTCGCCGCACGCCTAGAATGGCGTGCCGGGCGGGCAACCAAGAGGTTCGAGAAGGTGAGGAGTAGGAATCTATGGTAAGCAGGGATAATCTACCGTCAATCTTCCTTGGCACGAGACGGGGTGGCTCTCTAGCCGCCACCCGTTTGTGGTGGACTGAGGAGAGAGGTGTTGGATATAGTACATCGTCGTGTAGTATATGACCGCGGCGATTATCGCGACGAAATTCATGAAAGCGGCGGTGCTGTACTTTGAGGCTGTGTTGAGATTTTACTGGATTTTGGTGCCGTTTTGACCCATATTAAATGGGTATTTTCCGAGTTGCTTATTTGGACCAATTTCACCGGATTTTTCAACTATTATTAACTAGGGATAATGAACCGCAAAACTGCAGAATATCTTGATACGGAGGCATTGGGATTGATTAACCTCATTCTTCTAGGTCTACTCAGACTACAATATTGAATTCCGCAACCCTGAATCATCTCGTCAGTCGAAACCAAGTTCAGGCTGTCCACAAGAAAGCACTCGGAAAGCTGCTTAGTCGTTTGTATAGAATAAACCGCACATTGAGGAGAGAGAGAGACATGCCATTGGCATCCGTCCTGCAGCGCCGGTGCCCGGCAGAATTCTTCGAAGCTTGGACGAACAATGAGAGACCCCCTTTCCGTGTGCGAGGATGAATCACGCCGTTCGTCATTGCATAATAATCGTTATGACCACGATCCACAGTGCGGCCGGTCAAAGTTTCCCTCTACCTCGTACAATGTACTTGTATACAGGTTCGCGCCGGCCGCCGGGCCACAAGGCAGCCGCCGCCCCGTTCAGCATCAAAGACTGAGCGGGAATAAAGTTGTAAGATATTTCAAACTTCGAATTTTCAAATACTCGTGTATCATATCGCACCTGGCAAAGGACTTGTTATCTGGTCATCCCATGAGCGACACTATGCTTGCCATGCTGTCATGTCTGCTCCAGACGACTACCCCCAGCCTCATCCCCTCCTAGCCGTCGGTAGCGCGTCATCACCAATCGCGAACGAGGCAGCTCCTCGGCGCAACAAACGTTGGGTCAGTAGTGTTGTACACGGTTATTTTATTAATCATTTTATTTATTATTTATTTCTATTTGTTTCTATTTGTTTGGATTATGTAGCTAGCGCATGATAAGATGGATATACGCGTGTCAAACTTTTCGGAGCATGCTCCGAAACCATCACCCGAGCAAATATACTGCAAACTGTATTAAAGCAAGGAACGGCGGCCGCGGAAATTAATAGATTGCCCAAAACAACGTGGTGGTTGATTGGTGGGGACTTTGACATGCCACAACATTTCGATGATTTATCAGATTGGGCTGTAGATTAGTGCGTTGGAAAGCGCAAGCAAGTCACGAGCTTTCCATCGCATTAATTTACAGCCCAATCCAATAAAATGTCGAAATTCTATGAGTTAAAACGCGATTGCAATATTACTGCTTCTTGCATGGCGAACATCCAGTTTGCGAAAGTCGCATGCAACCCGCTAGCTGGCCATAGACTCCAATCCATGCGCCGCGCGGCCTAGGGTAGGTGGCAAACACATGTATCTCGGCGACCATGGGAGAAAAGCACGGTTTTTATGTCCAAATATCGGCGTGCCGTGCGCTCAAACCGTTCACAGCCCGGCCGTGCAGCACTTGTTACACTGGTCGTACCGCATAACAAGCGCCGCGCGCGCCACGCGCGCCGTCGCATCGGCCCTAGCACACCATGTGCACGCTCTTTCATAGTTATCCTCGCAATGGCCGCAACAGCGTAGACTATGCGTGGGTTTACCGACTAGAAGCGACCAAACCCACTAAAAACATGCATAGATTTTTGTGGGCTGCTGTAGTTTATGGCTCATTCGATGCAGCAGAAACTTGCGAATCACTTTTGCTTTACGATGCCCCTTTATAATAACATCGGGGCAATGCCCCATCACCCAGAACCTGAGCAATATTTAATACAATGCGTCTGCTCATATCATCAAGATGGAATGCGTGGCCAATAAGCCATATAACAAGGAGACTGAGGGTGCGACAGTGCGCGGCAGAGACGCCCACACTACAACAAATATTCGAGGGTATGATGGAATACATATCCCGGTCACACAATTGGAGATGCCGATGCATGAATTAAGAGGCGTGCTGTCGGTTGGCGCTGCCCTGAGAGCGCGGCGATGTGAGCTGCTGGGAAGGCGGCAAAGGCGAGCGCTAGGTGGAAACAGTGCTTGCGGATACGGTGTTGGAGCTAGAGCTGCTGCGTAGGCACGGCGCGGATGAGCAGCCCGCTAGCACCTGAACGAGTAGCAGCAGCAGCAGGAGAGATGGTCATCATAGTACCAATGACAAGACTTGCGCGGCAATCCTATTTGAAATTCGAGCAATCTTTTAGGCACCGGAATAATGTGCATAAGATTTGGTTCGTTACGTTGCGGGTGCCGCGGAGCAGCAGGTGAGATTAATTCCGAATACTCGCCAAAATACCAACGTTGACAATCCCCTGTACTGCTCTCGGGACTATGGAGGTGCCTACTCATCCGAAGTGACACTTTCTCGGAAGTGCACCCGCAGATGACGGGTCGAGGGCGCGCGCGACGTGGCCGGATTGTTGAGTTCGGGCTTCGATCAACGAAACGAATAGTTCGTCATGCAACGTTTGCAATTCGTCTAGTATTCGTTATTTTGTAGTCCTCGTGAAGACGTAAACCCGCGACATCTGTAACATGCTCGGAATTCTAGAAAAAGGATTGCTGTGTTGTTGGTGTTGTCAATAAGCGCGCTCCGGGATCTTTACTATGCTATCATGTACGCATTCTAAGGTGCTTGTATCTGCCGGGATATCACAGTATGTAAGCGTCAGTTGGTCCCCGCCGATCATAAGTCACAACCGTTCCGCAGAAGTACGAATTTGCACTACTGCCTCGCTGGCTGCTGGGGCCCGGGGACTGTCTGCTGGGAATGTGGAACGGGCGGCACCATACTGGGGGCAGTCGCTGTGCTGCTCATCGTATCCGGCGAGCAGCGCAACCCTAGCTGGGTCGTATGTCACATGCTTGCTGGGGCATGTATGTGTTCAGTCAGCATCAAGCACCACCATGCATGTGCGCTCATCCGAAACAGTCACAAATTCACAATCCAGGACCGCCCGCCAACCAGCAGGGAACCCCATTGCCCCCCCCCCCCCCCCTGCCAACCATTACTTGTCATTGCCGCCCACAAGGCCATCAATTGTCACGGGCAGCATTGCGGTGTTCCCACGCAGGCTGCCGGCGGGCTTGCGTGGCTTGGAACATGAAACTCGTTACAACTCAATCCCGGGCTCGCCGCAGACCAGCTGTCTCACGGGCCCGGCTTCATGAGTCCGCATAGGGTGGGCCTTGGCCCGTAGCAAGCATCCCTCTGCAGGTCATGGGGCTGCTCCATGAGGTGCGGGAGGGGGACGCGGCGGGCGGGCGATTAGTAGAGCCCGATCAGCTTCCACCAGATCATGCCCACGACGCCCCAGACGGCAAAGTTGAGCACCGCGCAGTAGGCGCCCTGCTTCCACAGCTGCGCCAGCTCCACGTGGCCCGTGCCGAAGTACACCGCGGACTGCCCGCTGGCAAAGTGGGTCATGCCGCCAAAGAGGTTGGTGTTGAAGCCGAGCGTGAGCGCGGCCAGCACGGGCGGCGCGCCCGCGGCCATCATCATGCCCAGGAAGGCGGTGTAGAGCGCGCCCACATGGGCGGTCTGGCTCGCGAAAAAATAATGCAGGATGTAGTACCTGCCGAGCACCAAGCCGGGATTAGGGTTTGGGGTTTAGGGTATATGGAACTCTGGGGGATTTGGGGTTTACCAAGTTTAGGGTACGTGTGTCATCAGGGTTAATGTGTTCGGGTTTTACGGGGTTCACGCGGAATATAGGGCTTAACTTTCAGGATTTCATTACCGAGACCTGCTAAATCCCCAGAATCCCCCAAAATAGACACGAAGTGGACTGCCGCCGCTGTGGGAATGAGAGCGACGTTCGTCGTTAATACCACAAACCCCATGTCGCACTTACGATCAGCGATGTCGTTACGTTGGGGTGCCGGCGCGGTGACGAGACCCGACATTTAAACAGGAACCCGCCCTACCTGGCCTGGGCGCAGACGCAGCGGAAACCCTAGCGGAGGCTCTCGCGGCGCTCCCAGAGCTCGCACGCAGGCCCCACTCCGGCCTGTGGTGTACTCCGGGTACTTGTTTGTTACATAAACGCGGTACCATTATCTCACATTGTCGCGTTATTGCTACTGCTGACGATACATTGCGGGATGTCTGCAAACCCCAAATGGACACGTTGTCACTGAAACCCTACAGCCCTAAATAAAGCGGGCAGAAACTCGGTGAGCACAGGGCGCGGCTCGTAGATGGTTTCGGAGCAACAAGGACCCACCAGTGCTGGTCGTGGGGTTTGTCCTTTTTGTGTGGACCGGTGTATTCGGACAGGGGCGGGGGGAGGGGAAGGGCGCACCCGACGTGCAGGATGCCAAACGCCTGCATCCAGCCGAGCTGCATCGCGGTGAGCGCGGCGGACACGGAGCCCGCGAGCCAGCTGACGACGCCGAGCGCGTTGAGCTGCGCGCTGAGCGAGATGAGGATGGTGAACCACACCAGCGTGTCCCACGCGCCCTTCTCCTCCAGCGCGTCGTCCCAGGTCACCACGCCCGTGGCCAGCAGGATGACCAGGCCGATCATGGCGGCCAGCACTGCGCGCCCGGGGATGGACGCCGAGTGGGGGAGGGTCAAGAAGCTCAGCCACGATAACACTTGCCGTGCAGCCACCTCGTCAAACTGCGATGTGTACCACTTGCTTGCGACGAGCAAGGTGTGTGTGTGTTACGTGTGTGTGTGTGTGTGTGAGTGTGTGTTTGTGCGTGTTTGTGTGTGTGTGTGTGTGTGTGTGTGTGTGTGTGCGTGTGTGAAATCCTTACATACACAAACACCAATATATAAACAAACATACATATTTTCAAAATGACGCAACTTTGAGCTTCTATTTGCTGGCGGCATGTTAAATGTGTGCCACATTCGCATGGCGGCCTTTGCTCCGCCGTGGGGAGCGAAAGCGGCGGGGCACATACCGGTACATATGGGTGAGACAGACACACGCACACACACACCCACCCTCACACCATATATGGCAGTAAACATGGCATGACAAAGAAAACGCACGGTTTCCTCGTTCCTGTTTCCACTGGGTCACCATCCATAGCCGCTTATGAAGATGCCAACGGTGGTGTCTCGCTCCCCGAGCCGCTAAAAGCTCCGAAACCACAGCAGGGCGAACAGAGACAAAGGGGCAGCCCTCACGTGCGGAGAGCAGCTTGCAGTGGTTTTGATAGACGCAGCAGGGACGACACCAGAGGGGGCGCTGGGGGATGGCGAGGGGGGGGGGGGGGGGGGGGAGCATGCCGCTGCGTCTCACCCGCAGAGACGCCGAGCTGGGCGCCGAGGATCCACAGCACCACGGTGACGCCCAGCCCGCCCAGCATCTTCTTCTCCGAGTCCTTCAGCCCGCCCATGGCCGCCAGCTGCTCCGCGGCCTTCACGGGTGCCTCCGGGGTGTCCTTCACGCCGGGCGGGTCGATCAGGTAGATCAGGTAGGGCGTCAGTACGATGGCGACCAGGCACGGCACGCTCGCCGCAATCAGCCTGCAGCGGCCGGGGGAGGGGGGGTTGGGGGGGCAGTCAGATTGCTGGAGCTGCTCACGGTGCCACATCACAGGGTTATGGATACACCTATCCATCTATCTATCTATCTAGCTATAGATCTATCTATCTATCTATATGTATGTATGTATGTATGTATGTATGTATGTATGCATGCTGTGAATGTGATAGGTGGGTAGATGACCAAGGAGAGCCAAAATGCGACACATGCGACTGCATGCTTAAGTCCATTGTGCCTTGTGGTGCCGGCACGGCGCTGGGAACACGGCGCATGAGGGGCCGCCGTGCCGGTCAGAGGTCCGAGCCAGCCGGCGCTGTCGGGGGGCTGTAGGCGACGTTACTGTCGGCGGCATGCGGGGCCCGATCGGAGGCTTATGACGGTAGGGAGGTGCTGATGGGCGCATTGGCACCTGAACACATACGCACATTGGGGTATGGGATACATACACCAGGCACACATGTCCAAACGCATAACACTGCCCCAACACCTGGGAGCTCACATTCAAATACCCGACGCGCACTGCGCTGAAAGGAAAGCCCCCTTCAGGGGAAGGGGGGGGGGGGGGGGGGGGGTGTCTGGCTGGTCGCTGTACGTCACTGAGCCTCAGGTGCACCGGCCGCACACGTTAGATAGGGTACACAGGGTGCGGTGGGGCTTAAAATGCAAGGTGGTGATGCCCTGTTCCTAAACCCTAAACCTAAAACGTCCAGCATTAAGCCCTAATACCACAACCCCACAACCCTAAAATGCTCAGGGTTGCGAGGCGGGGGGTGGGGGGTGGGGGGGGGGGGGGGGGGGCGGGGGGGTAGCGCGCGCACCACTGGCTGAAGGGGTTGGTGAACACGACGCCCGCCTGCTCCGCGAGCTTGATGCACAGGAAGTTCTGCGCGGCGGCGGTGAGCAGGATGGAGCTGGTGTTGTTGCCGCCCTGCAGCTGCTGTGAGGTGAGGTACGCCTGCGTGCGCTGGTCCAGGCTGTTGATGATGGGCACAAACACGCCGCCCGCTCTCGCGGTGGTGGAGGGCATCGCCGGGCAGATGGCCATCTCCGCAGCCTGCGGCGACGCGCGCGGGGGTTTGGGGTGGGTGGGCGCACGGATGGGCAAGGGCAGCGCATCTGTCAGCGGCACCAGGACGGGACAGGCAGCGGTCGCTGTGTCATCAATGACTGCGAGGAGGCCAGTTCGACCCCGATGGTCACACTGACCCTCTCGGATCATTGACGCAATCTTGTCACCGGGCCCGGCGCGGTGATAGCAACGCTGCGGAGATGGGAACCTGCCCTCATGCCTGGCCAGGGGTCAAGGTAGAAGGGACCATGGCGGAGCTGTAGCGGGTGTTCTGAGGGGTTACGTGCAAGCCCAATTTGAGGCTGATTGAAAGTGGTCTTATTATAGGCGAGTCGGCACCCGAACAACATACTCTTCTCCACAAAACCGTTCAATGGCAAAGTTTCCCGCGCGGCGCACAATCAACCGGCGCCCGCACGCAGTCAAATTCACTGCCAATGAGTAGCGGCCACGACCTTAGGGCTTGGACTCCGATGCTAGGTCTTGGAGTCCCATCCGCTGTGTGCTGGGGATTCGATATCGAACATGAAACCCGCGTACCTGCCCTCTCCCCGCGCGCGTCCAGGGGCTCACACCAACGGGTAGGCCGATCGATTGGCGGGGCTCACAGGTGGATAGGTTGGCAAGAAGGGCGGTGTGTGTGTGTGGGGGGGGGGGGGGGGGGAGGGTGGCGGGGGCGGCGCACCTGTAGGCCGTAGGCGAGCGAGAGGGTGGTCTTGCCGAAGAGGCGAACGAAGAAGAGGGCGAGGCGGTCGCCGAAGCCGGTCTTCACAAAGGCGCGCGCGAAGATGCAGGCGACCACAATGAGCCAGATGACCTGTGGGCGCGCGGCAGGCAGGCCCAGGGGCCCCGGGGGGGGGGGGGGGGGGGGGGGGGGGTCTGCACGTCAGCCGCCGCACCACCACCCGGCTTCACGTTGGTGATGGCCCGGGCGGGGGGGGGGGGGGGGGGGGATCTGCCCCTCTCCCTCGCTGTCTCTCTCTCTCTCTCTCCCGCATTGCGAACCGCTGCTGGGTGCGGAGGTGCGGAGCGCGGGCAGCGCTGTGCTCATGGGAGAGCGGCCCCACCTCGTTGGTGAGGGCGCTGAAGGTGGTCTGGAAGTCCAGGTTCTTGGTGAGGATGGTGAAGGTTGCCGCAGTGAAGGCCCAGGCTGCGGCGGCAGAGGGCGCCATGCCATCAGTCACAAGAGGAAGAAGGGAAATGGGGGCGGTAAAGGGGGGAGGGGGGGGGGTGGAACCTAGATGTACACATATACAGGGCCTGTGTGGGCTGTGTGATCCAGCTTTTTCATCCGATAGCAGCCCCCGGCATGGTGTCCGGACATGCTAATACGGCAGCCGTAATGTTGCGGATCCCAATACGGTTGCCGCCTTGCGCGTGGCGAGTTGCGGCCCGTGCGGGTCCGCCGCCTACGGTTTGTCGCTACGCGTGACGGGTACGGCGCGGACATGAACACCTGAGACCCAATTAACACGGCTTGCATACGTAGCAAGCGTCATGCAAAGTGCAGACCCCCCTCCCCCCCAGCATGCGCAATGACAGCCCCATCCTGTACTGACAGCTACATGCTACCAGTGCTCGTTGCGGCCGCGCATCCCAACAAAGTAAGGACCCCCCCCCCCCCCCCCCTTGGCCCCACTGCCCCCCCTGGGTCCAGGCAGCTGTCCATGCGCAGAGCCTTCTTCTATCTTCTATGCCCCCCCACTGCGCCCTCCCTCTGCCTTCCGGCACGGCGGGCGGTCCTCGCGGCAGCGGGCGCACCCCCCACGGGCATCGGCTTCAGCACCAGGCCGACCACGGTGCTAAGGAAGATGGACAGCAGGTTCCAGGCCTGCGGGGGGAGGGATGGAGCCGGGGGAAGGGGGGGCACCAGGGGGGCGTGAGGAGCGTGTGGCGGCAGTGATATGGTTGATGCCCCGGGGGGCAGAGGGGGGGGGGGGGGTGTCATTTGCACCTGCACGGTGAGCCCCTCCGGGATGGGCACCAGGAAGCGGACCGCCAGGCCGACGGCGATGGAGATGGCGGCGGGCACCAGCTGCAGGCCGTCGCTGGGCGCGGGCGCGGGCTCGTTCGCAGGCGGCTCCGCGGCGGCGGCGGCGGCCTGCACCTGGCGGCAACCCCGACGGGACAGGGTGAGGGGGGAGGAGTCAGTGCATGGTGGGCACCGCGTACCCCGGCCTCAGCACCGCCTGCCTGCAGACATATATATCATCAGTGATGTGCATAACGTGCTTCATCGTGCAATACACTGGCCCACACATGTTAACAGAAGTTGGGGGGGGGGGGGGGGGGGGATGGGCGAACGTCAACGCACATGTACGCCCCGCAAATATAAGACATCGCAATCCCCAACAATCTCACACCACATACTCATGCGCCTGGTACTCTTGTCTTTGTCGCTCCACGCCCCCCCCCCCCCCCCTCCCCCCAACAGAACCAACCACAGGCTCAGCTCCCACTGCCCTCTATGCGGGTGCGCTATTATTGCCCTCATGCCCCCCCCCCCCCCCCCCCCCTTCAATCAAGCGCTCAGCTGCCGCGTTTGCTCCGCTGGTGGCGCCCCGGCACAAGTTACACACACTCTCTCTGCGCCGAGAATGTCTCACCGAGGGCACATGCCATCACCATGGGATAGGCCGGGGGGGTGGGGTGGGGGTGGGGGGGGGGAGGAGAACGGGGAGGGAGGCTTGCCCTGGGAGAGCGAGGGGTTCGGGCGGCGAGGGCGGCTTGCATTCACCTTGACACTGGCGGAGCGGACAGCAGGGCGGAGCGGCGACCCGGCGGCCGCGGGCAGCTGGGGCGTCAGCACACCCCTGCGAGCAGCGGCGGGGCACCGTGTCAGCCGCAGCGGCCCGGGCATGCCGTGGGGGAGTGATGCAGGCCGCCCAAGGGGCCGGGCAGTCGGCAGGCAAGTGGCGGGACTGGGGGCGGGAAGTGCGGCTGGTGGCGCCTCTCCGGTGAAAGACAATGCGCGCCCTCCGTCGATGCGGGCAGTGGCGCTCTTCGAATATGACGCCAGCTGCACGGGTGCGGCGGTCGTCGGAGCAGGAAGACATGTATGCAATTTAAACGCATCGACCAGAGGACAAGATCCGGCACCCTGCCACGATCCGCTAGTGCCGGCCATCCCGACCAGCCATCCCAGCTGACTTGGAAGAGTACCCCCCCCCCCCCCCCCCCACCCCACCCTCTAGCCACATGGGGGGTTGTGCAGAATCGAGATGGTCAACTTGTATGACGGCACAGCAGATATGTTGTTCCCCGCGAGCCAACTCGTGGAGTATATGAAACACCACCTCCCTCGTTCTGCTCGATGTCCTTCCTGTCTACAGGTATGGTAGATGGGGTTTAACAGCGCGGGGAGAGGGTGTGTGGGGGGGGCGGGGGGGGGGGGGTGTTCACCTCGCAGGGGGTGAGGGCCCCGCCCGCGCCGCCGCCGACTTCATCACCCGCCGGGCGGAAGTCGTCACGCGGCGGGGCAGAGCCAGCCGCGCGGTGGAGGCGGGCGAGGGCTGGACGGCGCGCATCATGGCGGTGGCCATCGCGAGATCGCGGGAGCGTGCGTTTTGGATGGAGGGGTGGTGAGGGGGGCAAACGACTGACGCATCACGGCACCACCGCGTCGACGATGCGCTGATGGCGGGCCAAACGACTGACCAAAAAGTACGTGATGCGCTGATGGCGGGGGCGTTCCCGGGACGAGACCCTTTCCCGCCTTATTTAAGGATTAAATTATAAACCAGTAAATAAACATATGATGGGGGGCGATGATGATGGCAGATGGCGCGCGCGGCCGATTGTCGCTACCTCTAAGGATTAAAAGTATTTTGAGTACGTATCTGGGTAGTCGCTAAGGATTAATCCTTACATGCCAGTTGGCTTGGCCACCTCAGCCTCATGCTCGTGTATAAATAAAATCGTATCGCGGTGCATTGGCGGAAATCTTACAACGATCCGCTGTTTGACGTACTTAGTCGACAGATCGACCAAAATCGCGAATGAGGATATTTGGAATAAAACCAATATAATTTTCCGAACTATATGGGCATCGACTGTTCTTCAAGTAAACTATTCAAAGAGGCGTTCCTAAAATCTGTATATACCAGTATTGTCTTTTTGTTCGTTCGCATTGTCTCACACGGTCACACCGCAGATTCGCGGTAGAATAAGGATTATCATTTACTCGCAGTATCTGTCATGTGAGAGGACCTGCTGTAGAGGACCTTTCTGATTGCCTTTTATTTTGGTGATTTCCGATATCGCCATCTGTTATGTGATTCGCTGTGTAATCAGCGTTCGGATAACCCTTCTATAAATATCTGTATGACCCCCGTCATGCACACCTTCAGCACACCCTCAGCTCACACGAGCACACCTTCAGCTCGCCCTTTTAAAAAGCGGCGGCTGTTTAATCCTTTCCCGAAAATATGGCGAATAAAAAATTACAATATGAAAGGATAGAAATAAAGATAAATATTACTCCATCCACAATTTATCACTATAATTGAGTAAAAAAACTCACAGATGTTTATCAATGATGGGGTGAATCGGTCTAAGGATTAATAATAGTTCATCGGTTGCTAAGATGCCGAGTAAAGATTTCAGAGAGCGACTATGATGCTGGTGAGATTTCGGCGGATGATTCTCTGACACCTTGCTCTTTAATATAGCGCGACTATTTGATGATGGAGCAATATGTATACGGGTCGCTCCCAGTACCGGTCGTACGGGTTCCAGTTGACGACAGGCGCTTCTCGGTAAGATTACAGGTCGTACGGTCGCTTCTCGGTGGAGCGAATTGCAAAAGCGCAAAGAACAGCAACCTGGGGACCGAAAAACAGCAACCTGCACTCGTCGTACGGATTTATGCATATAAAAATGCCCAATAGGGGGTTCCCGCGTCAAATTGCAACGCCATATTGCAACGCATAATATACCGCCACGTCGCGCGGTGTCCGAGTCATGATGTAATCGTTACAACTGCTGCGGGTATATACCGGTACCGGCGCCGGCATGCGTCACATCACCCTGCCGCCACCACCCTTCTGGCAGCTCACAATCTTTCGCGCCCCACGCGACTTCACGCGGGTAATCGCTACAACCCTGCACCCTACGTCATGGGCCGTCTAATAGGCAACGCGGCCGAGGTGCACCAGGCCCGGACGGCGCTGTCACGGGCGATTCGGCTACTGTCCATTTCCGCGCCTGAGCCGGAGCTCGCAGCTATATTCCTGCAGCGCACCATTCGGCACCGCCGCCGCCTGCGTCGCCTCATGCGCCCCGTATCCCGAGCCTGGCCGTCCCACCTCAACCGGCTAAACATTGACCTCGCCGTAGAGCGCGTTGACGAGGCGCTCTTTCAAGACACGTACCGGTGCCGCCCTGAGGTATTCGACCAGCTGCTGGAGCACCTGAAGATCCCTGATGTGCTTCGCTGCGAAAGTAGGCAAGGCAAGTTCACAGGAACGACCGGCTTGCTGGTTTTGCTGGCACGGCTAGGAACGGCAGGCGCTGCGCACAGCCTGGGGGCGAAGCTTCGCATGAATCCGAAGCGTATCTCGAAGATATGCACGCACATGGTGAAGTGGCTCACGCAGCGATGGGGCCACGTCGTTATGACCGGTGCGCTCGACAGCAGGCTGCCAGGATACGTGCGTGCCATCCAGCGGAAGTCGGGGGTGATGCTGCCTGTCTTCGGGTTCATCGACTGCACTTTGCGTGGATGTCGTCGTGTGAAATACAGTCAGGAAGCGATATACTCTGGACACAAGAAAAAACACGGTTTGAAATATCAAATTGTTGCTGTGCCAGACGGACTTATCACTTACCTTACAGGTCCTATCCAAGGTCGGCGTGGCGACAGCAGAATTTTAGAGGAGAGCCAGCTGGAGGATGTGCTCCGTGTGGTGCAGCAGCGCACAGGTGCAGATTATCTGATATATGGAGATGCAGCTTACGCAGAGTCTGATGTGATTATGACAGGGTATAAAAAACATGAGCGTAGGGCAGACCCAGATAAGGATTGGCTCACAAAGAGCATGAACGGGCCCCGCACATCTGTGGAATGGGCGTTTGGGCTAGTGCAATCTCTATTCCCATGGGTAGATGACGTGGCAGCAAACAACATAGCAGTCACCCCAGTGGGTTTGTTTTACCAGAGCGCAGTTTTGCTTACAAATTGCATTACATGCGCTAACAGGGGAGCAGGCAGTTTCATGTCCTACTTTAACCTGCCTCCCCCATCGCTAGCAGAATACCTTAGCTAGGCCTAGGTGCTGGCGGCGGCAGTGTTGCCTGTAATATATCACCTAGACGTGATAAAATTGCAGCTGTCTGCTTTTGGGAATTGCTTAACTCTGTGAATCCCTGCATCATCTTAGTCTGTAGTTGCTCTGAGCTGTCAATCATGCCGCGCATGCCCTGTTTCAAATCTTTAAACACCTCTGTCTGCTCCTGCCGCCTGTCCCTTTCCTCTGCCATAAATTCTCTCACTTCAATCATTTCTTGGTGCAGCTGCTCGTCCAGCTCCGCCGCCTTAGTGATTCTGGTGGTGCTGCTGCGGCTGGTGCGCTGTCGCTTGCGCCCTCCACTGCCACTGCCAGCGCCGCTCTCCCGGCATGCTTGCACAGCATCACTCCACTTTTGATTCCTCTCTGGAGTTGATGTTATGATCCTGCGCATAAGAAACACACATTTATGTTAGGTCTATATGTGTGTGTGTGTGTGTGTGCCTGTGTGAGTATTACGTATATATCTGTGTGAGTATAATGGCTGTGTGAGTAAATATGGGAGCGTACCTTTCATGCAGTGACCTAGATGCCGCCTCCGAAATCAGCAAGCCTACATACTTCAGCTTCTGTAGCTGCTGCTCCTGGCGCATGCCTTTGAGACGGCGCAGCTCCACCATGACGGTGTCACGGCGCTTTGCGCGGAACGCCGCCAACTCCTCCGGGCTGGTGTCCTTCCCCGGCACAGTACCTCCCTCACCAACCTTAAGGTTGTAAGGGAAGTGGGCCAGGGACTCCAGCCTCTCCATGGTCTGCAGCATCTCCTCGCTGCCGCTGTTGCTGCTGCCGCCGCTGCCGGCCTGCTGCTGCAATATGTTGTGTGCCACCAGCACGGGCAAGTCCCTCTCCACCACCATCTCCTTCAGCTCTGTCATGTGCTGGCAGTCCATCGCGCACCAGGGCTCTGGCAGCTCTGTGTCTGCCGCTGACAGCAGTGGCAAGGTGTGGAAGGACTCACCATCACTGCAGAGCCGAAGCAGTCGCTGCTCTGTGGCTGTCAGCTCCAGCACCTGATCCAGCTCTGGCAGCTCCCCCTCATCACCTTGGGAGGGCTCCCACTCAGCCTCCTCCCCATTGCTGGGCGCGTTGCTGCGGCCCTCCGGGCGCATGCTTTCCAGAGTCTCCTTCCTGTTGCCCGTGGCGGTAGCCAGCCTGCGCAGCAGCAGAAGAAGCGAACTCGGTGGCTGCTAAACACAAAAAAAATATACAGAAACATATGTTTCTTTTATCGACGGCCAGCAGCAGGTAGCTTACCTCTCCGCTGCTCGCCCCCCCTTCTCCTTGCGGTTGTCCGCCCGGGCAGCCTTGTCGCGGTCGTTCTTCCGGTTGCTCTCCCTGGTTTCTTTCGCCGCCAGCGCCTCGTCCAGGCCGAGCAGCAGCGGGCGGTACTCCTCGACGACCTCCACTGTGACCTCATCGGGGCACAGCGGGTCGTCCTCGTCGCACTCGGCGTCCACCCAGCCCAACAGTAGCAGATACTCGTGGATGCTGTTCCAGACTGCGTAGCCGGCCTGCCCTTTTCGCAGCGGCGAGTCGTCCCGCTGCTGTTTAAGCGCTGCCTGCCACTGGCTGTCGTTCATGGCGTCCTTGCGCGCCTCGCCAGCGCGCCAGGTCTCCACCATCTGCTGCAGCCGCTGCAGCAGCGACCGCCCCGAAGGGAGCTCCTCCGTGTGCGGAGGGCAGTCTTCCTTGAGCGCGTCGTACAGGCGAGCCTCCATAGCTAGCTTCTTGCCGTGTGGGTTGGTGTCGCGCCAGTGCGCAGCAACCTTGGCACGATCCGCGGCGGTCAGCAGCGCCGCGATCCACAGGACGTCCGACTGCCAACGCCGTTTCCACACGTGGGACGCACCCTGAGCGCTCTCCTTCTTTACGTCTGCCGTCTCCTGAGTGGATTCCGCCATGGTGGTGCCGGGTTTTGCTGCGGTGACTGGGGGAGAGGCGGGGAGCTGCGAGCAGTTTTGAAATGGCGCAGGCGCCGGCGGAGTCCCGGCAGGTGGTGACCGGGTACGGGATCCACCCGTACCCGTATCCGCGACTACCCAGATCACGGTCAAACTCAGACGTTGCAGAAGTAGTCGCTCGTTGCAGTTTCAGCCAAAATGCAACGCCGCGAGCGTTGCATTTTGGTGCGTACGCGGGCGTACGGCTGACGTGTACCGCGTATCGTTGCAATATGGCGTTGCAATTTGACGCGGGAACCCCCTAATGAACTGAACATAAACGCACAGCCTGAACCCCCGAATCGACTGAACATAAACGCACAGCCGCCGCTCTGCAGTCATCGCGTGGCAGTCGTCGAATATTTATCGGCGGCTCGCGCACATAACGGTGCTGACAAGCTCGCATCGCCAGTACCGGTAGGAGCTTGCAGAGCAGGAGCTCACAGTAGCCACTTGTGAAAAGCCGCGAACCCAGTATCTTCTCTCCAGGCTCGCGTGCAGCCATACCGACCACGCTGCGCGTCTGCTCCCGGCAGTGCGGCTGTTGCTACATACGGATTTATAAATGCCGACAACGGCGCGCGGCTCTGCGCTCACCAGCCGCCCGCTGACAACGGCACCGCCTCCCCAGCAGCCGCCTCCCACAGCTCTCGGAACGTCAGCTACCGCCCGCGCATCGAAGCTTCTGAACCGACTTCGGACCTTCCGATCCCGACTGTGGCGGATGGCGGCGGTTGGCCGGCGGGAAGAGAGCAGCGAGGAGAGGGATGGCCTGGACAGCGGTGTGAAGGTAGGCGCGGGCGGCGGTGGCGCCCTGGAGGCAAGTCAGATGGCGGAGCGCGCGGGCAAGGATCGGCCCCAGGCAGACGACGGCTATGGCATCGTGGCGGAGGGCGTGGCGCCCGTGGCGGAGCAGCCGGCGCCGCTGGGGGAGGTGCTGCAGGCGCTGTTCCCGGAGCAGTTTCCCACTGCCAGCTCCGCTAGGAAGGTTTCGCCCAATCCTCCGTCCCTCCGTCCATGGCGCGTGTTGGCATTGATCGATATATTACATACTACAAAAGAGGCGGGCACCAAAATCCAACTAATCGAACAACTCAAACTCACTAGGACCTCCATTTTGTAATTTATTGAAGATGGAGTACTCTATTATTATTGACTTTATTTGCTTAGTTTAATAATTTATGAACAGGTCGTACAAGCCCCGCACATATAAGTTTCATTGAGGCTATTGGCCGGATAGGATCACTTAAACCTATTGCAAAGCATGTTAGGTAGTACTGGCATGCGGTAAGGAGGCTTGGCGGAGGGCAAGCTGCCTACAGATCAACCCGGAGGTCAGGATCGGTCAGGGTGTCACCTGTGGTACTGGCTACGCTCCCCCCCCCCACCGGAATGACGACTGCCAGCACACTGATTCATCAGCAAACCATCGCTTCCAGTCGTTGCGGGGAGCCGAGATCCGCGTGGACGGCAGAGTGCGCAAAGCGGGGTTCAAGGTGCGACCACTCCTTTCGCCCGTGCGGCGTGTCAACGCCCTGCCGGGCCATGCCTTGCGGGCGCGCTCGCCGGCTGAACGCTCCGCCACCTCCTTCAGGTGCAGGGTGGGGAGGTGATTGAGCGCTGGCAGCGCACGGCGTCCGCCCAGCAGCTGGACCCGCAGGACAAGGTGCCTCCTCCCGCATGTTGCCAAAGGGACTAAACCACTCTACTGTTGGCAGAGTCACTCCCTGTTCAGTTGGACGGCGGGGTGGGAGGGGGGGGGGGGTGCTGAGAGAGAGAGCCGTGTTCACTTAGGTGCCGGCAGGGCTGGAGCTCACAGTGCTGCGGGAGACGGACACCTGGGCGGCGGTGCTCAAGCCGGCCGGGGTGCCGACGGTGGTGCCCACGGACCCGGCCGGCTGGACAGCGGAGCGCCTGCTGCCTTACTACCTCTCCGCCACTAGCGTGCCGGGCGCGCTCTGGCGCCCCAGGACGGTACGCGCAGGCGCCCCCCTTACCTGACAGCACACCGGCATGCCGGCCTTGGCAGCGGCAACCACCAATCGCCCAGCCGGATAATGCCCCATGCGGATAACGAGCTGGACGCACGCCCGTTGATGTCATGCTACGTCATTCCATGTCGTCTCCAGCATCCCTGGATGGTTGCCACGGTTCAAAATGGGCGGCTATGCATGGGAAAGAACGCCACGGAATGCCCCTCACCGTAGCCAGAACAGTGCGCATGCTTATGTCATTAATGTTGCTTTACGCTGCTTTGGCCACATCCTGGCATGCGGCGCTCGCGTGTTTTTTCCTGTTACACGCGAAGACTCGTTGACGCCGTTGGAATGCCACCATTCTCCGCCGGGCTGCCGGGCCCTGCATCGCACCACCATGACTCTGCCACCCCGGCGTGTAGGTGCACCGGCTGGACAGCCCCACGGCCGGCGTGCTTTGCTGCGCCAAGAGCCGCGAGGCGCTGCGCCAGCTGTCCGCCGCGTTTTCCGGCCGGCGGGCGCACAAGCGCTACCGCGCGCTGCTGGTGGGCCGCCTCGAGGTGCGCCTCCCCCCCCCCCTCCCCATTCCATGTGCATCACTTGCGTGTGCCGATGTCATGTGAGGGACTGCCAAGAGAGCACCACCCGCTCAAGTCGGCGCATCAAAGCCCGGGGGGCCTCCTGACCTCGCCGTGCGGCTGATCCGCCCGTTGTGGGGACGCTCTGGTAGGGGCGCGGCGTGGTGGAGACGCCGCTGAAGAGCCTGGACAACGGCCACATGCAGGAGGCGGAGACGGAGTACGCGGCGGTGGCGCACACGGAGAGTGGGCGCTGGGGGTGCCTGACCACGGTGGACCTCTGGCCGCACACGGGGCGCACGCACCAGCTGCGCCGCCACATGGCGGGCCTGGGCCACCCCATCCTGGGCGACAAGAAGTACGCGCGGCGGGATCACCTCGTGGTGAGGGAGGGGGGGGGGCAGTCGCACACGCAGCGCCAGCGTCGGGCCAAGCGCGGCCTCACCGGCTGCGCTGTGCCCCCATTCCTTACTTTATGCTGGGCTGGGCTGGTGCTGACTGTGGTGCGTCCTGCCCGGCTACAGGAGGGCGAGGGGCTCTTCCTGTTTGCTGCGGAGCTGAGCGTCCCGGACCCAGACAGCCCGGGCGACACCGTCACCGTGATGGCGCCGGAGGCCGACAAGTTTGAGCGGATGCGGCAAGCGGAAGCGGGGGGCGCGGCGCCATGAGAGACAGGCAGGCAGGCCGCGCATGACTGAGGTAGCTTAGGGCAGCCGCTGGCAAGCGTGACTGTACTTTGGGGCTATGCATGCTGTTGCTGCTGCTGCTGCCGCTGCTGCTGCGGGGAGGCTCCTAATGAGGCGCGCCATTTCATTGGGGGCGTTGTCATGTATTCTGAGCAGGGCGGCCCTGCGCTGATTCAAGCGGGGCCACCACGCAAATACACCGAAGTCTGCCGTCCGGGGATGCAAGCCAGGGCGGGCTGGCGCTGAATGCTGCTGATTATCCGCCAGGTATAGTAGTACAGCACTCACTGAACTAAGGAATAGGCCGCCAGTGGCCAGCCATAAATTAAATGTCGCCGCAGCGCACGGATCTGGAAAATCACCCCATTTGTTAGCTGTGATCCATTTGTGCAGAATTATGTTATCGATGAGTGAGAATCTTGACATGCCCGTTTGAAGTAACATCACACGTTTGCATGTCATTGCTATGTCATTGCATGTAAGAGCGACATCTCTTACCAATACAGGTCGGAGTTGGTCTTTCAATTGTCGTGCTTGTCGAAACCCGTGGTGCTGTCTCGGGGTGGATGTCGTATTATTTAGGGTTGTTTTAGGGTTTTCGAAATGTAATAAATCAGGCTGCATACCACCGGTACCGGTCCCCATCCCCGTTTCCGTGCTCCGGGACAGTGAATAAAACAGGCTGCACTCAGCAGTTAAATTGAAATTAAATAGCGCAAATGTTCCTGGGCGAACCGGGCGGCCAGCACCAGTAAGGATTACCTGTAATCCTTTCAGTCGCTACTGAAGTTCATTCGCGCAGCAGCCCACTAGCTACCGGTACTGGTGATACTGTAATTAATAATACATAAGGGCCAGTACAGGCTTCACCCGACCCAATCACTCGGTTGCCCGGTAACTAAGGGCCAGTCGCTGCCTACTCTGGCCGGCGCACGGGCGGGACGACCAACAGCGACCCTTCAACCAACAGCAAGCAACTGGCATCAGCAGGGCCGTCTGCGGTCCGAGGCAAAGTGGCAGGTGGCCTCCACCGCTTGTCTAGCAGCTGCCCGGCACAGCCCCCACCCTGCACCAGGCAGCGCCCACACGGCCCCGTGACAGCCTCCTCCGCTCGCGCCCCACCCATCTGGTCGGACTCCGCGATGGGCGCCAACGACGGACCCGCCGCGGCTTCCGCCGCCGCGGCGTTCGCGGGCGGGCGGTACGGCGAGGCGCTGGGCCTGCTGGAGCGCCTGCGCGACAAGCAGCCCACTGACCCCAAGGCGAGCCCCGGCCCCGGTCCCCTCCCGGCCATGCCCTGCTCGCCTGGACAAACAATTTCTTCTTTGTTTTCTGTTCCTACTGCGAGCTAAAGAAAATAAGCATCCTACTTAGCAAAACCCTCGCCGGTGTCTCGCGCTCTCGCAGGTGCTGCATAATCTAGCTGTGGTGGAGTACCAGCAGTCGGGACAGGCCAGCCCTCGGGAGTTGATCGAGAAGCTGTGCTCCCTGCGGGTGCGTTGGCGTCGCTGCGCCATCCTCATCGGCCCGCTCCTTTTCGTTTATTTAAATCTGCTTGGCATCGAGTATATTTTGGCGTCTCCGCAGCTGAGCTGCTGTGCGCACGCGCAGACGCTGGTAGAGCAGCAGGCGGCAACGCAGGCAGAGGAGTGCGGCGCCGCGGCGTGCTCCCCGCCGGGCAGCGGCGGCGCCGCGGCGTCCTCCCCGCCGGGCAGCGGCGCCGCCTCGTCGTCGCCCCGCTACGCGCCGCGCTCCCCCAGCCATCCAGCGGCGCCCGGGACGCCCCCAGCGGTCGCGGCCGCGGACGCGCGCCCGCCGCCGCTGCTCAGCACCGCCGACACCTACCCCCTTGATCTGAATATGGCGGCGCTGCACGCTCAGCTGGGACAGTACGGCCCCGCGATCGGGCTGCTGGAGCCGCTGTTCCGCGCGGTGGAGTCGCTGGACAACGACGCGGCGCTGCGCTGCTGCCTGCTGCTGCTGGACTGCCACCTGCAGGTCGCAGATGACGGCAAGGCCGCGGGTACGCCGTCTTCCTCTTACCCGCCCTCTCCCTAAATCCCAAACATACCAGAAAGAGGGAGGGAGGGCGGGAGAGCCTTTGATGCGGGCACCTTTGGAGGGTCACAACAAGACGTCCGGTGGCTGCAGGGCATCACTGCGCGTGAGAGCGAATACAAGAGAGGTAGCCAGAGAACGCAGGCACCTGAGGGATGAGAGGAGGCAGGGCAAGGCAGGTCAGTCGGGGGCAATAAAACTGCGGGCAGAGTCACGAGGGCGCCCTACGATGTCATCCGAACGGCGGCTTGTGCTTCGGGGGGGGGGGGGGGGGGGGGGTTAACGGGAAACTGCGTGAGGATAGTAATGCTGCAGCGTTTCCTGATGCCGCTGACCTCTGTTGGCCGCTGCGCAGAGGTGCTGCTGCTGATGGAGCAGATGTATGGCAGCCCCGCTGCGGCCTCGGCCCGGAGCGCCTCCGCACGGTCCGCCAGCCCCAGCCGGGCGGGCGACATGGTACGCATCTTCACCCCAGCTCCCAGCCCCTGATGCTCCTCGCTGGGAGGGTGTGCCCCTGGGATTGGCCGGCGCTGATGCTGGTGCTGCTGCGGGCGGCTGGGCCATCTCAGTCGGGCGGGAAGCCGCAGGTGGGGCTGCCCCCGCGGAGCGCCATCGCGCCGGCGGCGGAGGTGCAGCTGGCGCTGCGCCTGGCGCGCGCGCGTGTGTTCCTGCTGCGGCGCGAGAAGCGGCGCGCAGAGCAGGCCATCATGGAGGCGCTGCTGATTTCGCCCGCCGACCCGGAGGTGCGCTGCATGCCCATGCCCCCCCCCCCCCCCCCCCCCACACACACCAGGCCAACACAGGCACACCAGGCCAATCACAAGGGGAACACTTGCGTCCTCAAGTTTTTGGTATCATTCCATAGTATGTCGCAGGGCCCACGTCCTTATTCCGTACTGACTGCTGCTTGATCGCGGGGGGGGGGGGGGGGGGGGGGGGCGCAGGCCATCGGGCTGAGCATGCAGCTGAACTTCACCACGGGGCAGCTCTACCTCGCGGCGCAGCAGCTGGGCCGGCAACTGGCGGGCGGGGTCGCGCCGAGCCGCCCGCTGGCGCTGGCCAACCTGGGCCTGCTGCACCACTGCCTCGCCAAGCACCACACCGCGCTGATGTATCTCTCTGCCGCGCTGGCTGGCGCCGCGGGCGAGGAGCGCCCTGGCGGGCCGGGCCGCCCCACCGTCGCGCAGCTGGCGGCGATGCGCCACACCGCCGGCCTGCAGCTGCTGCTCACCAAGCAGCACGCCGCCGCGCACGCCATGTTCCAGCAGGTAAGCGCCGCCGCGACTGCCCATAATCCCTCAGGCCGTTGTCATTGCGTCACGCCTCCCTGGTGTGCTAAACATGCCGCGTCATCGGGATGTCAGGCAGGGGGCGGTCGGAGCACCCCCCCCCCCCCCCCCCCCCACCCCCCACCCGCCCCGCCCCGCCCTGCCCCGCCTCGCCCTGTCCTTGCCCGGCTCACTGTGTGGCGGTGCCGCCTTCAGGTGGCGGTGGTGCACTACCAGAGCCCGCACCTGTGGCTGCGCCTGGCAGAGTGCTGCCTGGGGGAGCTCTCCCGCGGCAGCGCGCAGCGGGCGGGGCGAGTGGAGGTGGTGGTGGCGGAGGTGCCCCCCCCCCCCCCCCCCCTTCAACTGCGACCCTCCCGCGCCGCCCTTGCCACTCCCATGCAACCTGGGGCCGATGTGGACAGTAATCCGCCCCTTGGACCAGCATCCCGCTTCCATGCCAGCGCGCCGTGCTGCCCATGGCCACAGCCCGCAGTCACGCGCAATAAGAACGCCACGCGCAGCGCACCTCCAGCTGTCCACACCGTCAGGCACGAGCTAAGAGTACACCGGCTGGCTATGGCACGCCGGTGCACCAGTGTGGTAGCGATCCAGAGAATCAGCGATGCAGTGCTCGAGCTTCAGCGCTCGCTCATGCTTCGCCAGGTCTATTCCGTCAGTAATGCTGCAAGGGGAAAGCGTGAGTTGCGTTTAGTGGTGCCGGTGTGACGACTGGTGGCATTGGGGGCTGCTGGAGGTCGACGCGGAAGTGGGCGCGGCCCTCACCTACACACCCCCTGGTGCGCAGGCCGACCAGCGGCTGCAGACTGGCTACCTGCTGCCAGCAGGGGCGCACCCGTGGCTCCCGCAGGACGGCGGAGCCCCCGCAACATCGGCGCCCTCCCCGCTCTCCGCCGCCGCCGCGCTGCGCTACCTGCGCAACGCGCTCTTCCTGCTGCGCCAAATGGTGCGCCACCGCTGCCGCCGCATGTGACAAGTGGCCACCTGAAACGCAACCAAAGCTAGACCCCTTTTGCCCCGTTCATGTCACCCTGCTCGCGGGGGAGAAGGCGCCCGCCCACCATGAGCAGGCCGCCCCATCCCGGTACACCATGCGCCAGCCAGCTCCTCCTGAGTGAGCGCGGCGGCCCCTCTGTGCTGCGCGGGGCAGGAGGCGGCGGGCGGCCACTGGGATGCCGGCAGAGAGAGGCCCGCCACCGGCGGCGGCGCGCCCTCCGCCCAGGCGCGACGTGTGGGGCAGCAGGTGCGAGCGCGATAGGGGGGACCCGGGAGGGGGGGGAGTCTCACCCCGCCTCCGCCCTGCCCTCTTTTGAACCCCTCGCCACACAGACGCGCCCGCCGCCTCTGATGTGAGTAGCCGCGCTTTCTCCGTCACTCACTTGTAGACCCTGCCAGGAGGCGGTCTCGCAGTGCCGCCGGCATGCCCCCGCTGCCATTCGATCATCCACTGTCTCATTTCGTTGGTTTGTGATAGGCACACAGTCCTGCCCACGTGTCCGCAGCCATTCCCATTCCCATTCCCATTCCCTCCTCCTCGGACTACCCCCTTCCAGTGTTCTGAGCGCTACGTCGTTTGGTGGTGTGCCGCAGGGCGCCGCGGGTGCCAGCAAGAAGCCGCCCGGGCTCAAGGTGGAGGGCCTGGCGGAGGGGACCCCGGTGCTGGGCGCCCCGCTGGTGACGAGGGCCATCAAGGCAGGCGCCCTCACCCAATCCGTCAGCTGGTCGCCCCTACTTCCCCCCCCCCCCCCCCCCCCCCCCCCCCGGCTACTCACATCCGTGCGCTCACCTACCCACCCATTTTGCGCGTGTCATTGGCGCTCGAGTGGCGCCGGCTGATCGCGCCCGGCCACCCTTTGCACCTGCAGGAGAAGGAGGGCCGCGAGCTCACGCTGGCGGTGCTGACCAACTTGGCGTACGTGCACCTGCTGAACCACAACCCGGTGCAGGCGCTGGCGGAGGCCAAGGTCCCCCCCCCTCTTGCACCCGCACATACCTAAAATGCACCTCGGGCTCAATTTAGGACCCTCATGGAAATAGGGGGGGGGGGGGGGAGGGGGGAAGGCATGAACGGTCAGAACTCACTATTACAGACCACAAAAAAACGCCGCAAAATCATCAGCTCAGCACTGCTCAGTAGTTGAGCTGTGTTACACCTCGAAACCCTTCACTGGGCATGTCTGACGGCGGCGGTGCGGTGGTGTGCCCCGACTGCAGCACGCCCTGGCGGCGCGCGGCTGCCGGCCGGCGCACCGCTACGCGGCGCACTGCTACGCCGCGGAGGCGCTGTGCATGCTGGGCCGGCCGGGGGAGGCGGCGGAGGCGGTGGGGCTGGCCATGGCGGAGCAGCAGCGCGCGGAGGGGGGCGCGGGGGCGGAGGAGGAAGATGTGGAGGAGGTGGGGCAGCCCCCCCCCCCCCCCCCCCCCCACACCACACACACACTCGAAAATGGAGAATTTTAAAGCATAAGCCCCAAAGACCCTAAATACTTATAAACCTTATGTACCAAAACCTAAAAGCTGATTGCTTCTTGGGGCGCCTTGGGAGCCCCATCCCGCAAGCACGCCAAAACACTACATGAAACACGCAGGCCGGCGCAAGCATGACGATTGCCCCCCCCCCCCCCCCCCCCCCAACTTCTAGCGCGAAAACCGGGAAACCAAAGGACCAATAGAAGTATATGTACAAGTCTCTTGACGCGATGACGCAAAGCAGGTCACGGTCACGTCTGCGAACGCAAACTAAATGGCACGGTGTACACATGTATACAGCGACACATATGTGGCGACTAGATGGCAGTGCGACACCAGCAGGGTCAAGCTCTGCCCGACTTGGCGATCCACAGCATGTGTAGCGACTATTGTAGTGGTAGCGTCCTACGGCAGCAGTGTGGCTTCGTATGACCGCAGCAGCTGACGCCGCGGGCGCTGTTCGCCGCGCAGACGGGCAACTCCCCGGCGTCGACCTGCCTGCCGGCCGTCCCCCGCTCCGCCGCCGCCGCCACCGCCAGCTTCCTGGCCAGCGCCGAAGCCAAGGCGGCGCTGCACGTCAACCTCGCCAGCGTGCACGCCATGCGCGGCGACCTGCGGACCGTGCGCCCCCCCTTCCCCCTCCCTCTGCCTGCCGCTGATTGAAGGAGAGGGGGCGGGGGCGCGTGCGACGAGTCCGCTGCAACCCCGGCGAGCCGATGACCGACACTCTGTTATTATTTGTAACGTCTCAATATAAACAATTGGCAAACCCCCGCCTTGTGAATGTCAATCGATCAAAACACCAAACACCTGGTGCGCCGCCCTACTAGAGGCCAGGTTCAGCACAACTTGTAGACAGAGGGGTCGATTGCCTTACTGAGGGCTGGCCCCTGGACCCCATCATGCTCATTCTCGATGCCTGGGATCACTGCATTATGCGAGCCTTGAGCGCATGTTGGGGCCAACATTGGTGCCCCACTCCCCCCTCTTGCAGGCGCGGGAGTGCGCGGAGCGGGCGCTGCACCACCTGCCCGACTTTCAGCCGGCGCAGCTGATGATGGTCTACCTGCACCTGCGGGGCGGCGCCACAGCGGAGGCGCTCGGCCTGCTGAAGACCATCCCGGCGGCGGTGGTGCACGCGGAGCCGTGCGCTTGAGCGCGGCGCCACCCTGCCTGCCCCCCCCCCCCCCCCCCTTTCCCCGGGGGGGTTCGAGCTGCCCCGTGTAATATTATAAATAAGCTCTGGGGGAGTGTGCGCGCCCCTATCTAGAAGACCCCCCCAGGCGGCGCCCTCGTTTTTTGTTGCCGAACTGTTCCGAAATAGAGCTTTGTTGAATAAGCGAATATGTAGCATCCAGCGGCTATTTGCTGTAGCCCTAGCCAGTGCTACAGCTGTAGCCTGTTTGCCCGCTCCGTCAGGGCTCCACCACACTTGAACAGTTTCATGTGCCGTTCTCTAGAGGGTAGTAACCGCAACAGCGGAAGTCTTCTCCTCCGCCTTGCTAGCCTGCCTGCACCGCGCATAACGCAGCCAATCAAGCGCGACTGCTAGTTGCCCTCACCTCCCTGTCGTACGTAGGGTGGTGCCAAAGCCCAGATAGGGGCGACTCGAGCTGGGCAGCAGGTGCGTGCGTGCCGACAGGAAGCTCGGTGTCATTTGAGGCAGGGTGGGTGGTTGGCCGACCGAAGCCACCCCGTTCCGCCGATAGGCGGCGGGCGGTGCGGCACGAGTAGTGACAGTGTGTGTGCTGCCGACTGCCGCGTCTTGAGCCACAGACTGCAGCCACCTGTAGGCCTTGATGCCGCTAACATGAGTCGCTTGATGGCCGTTGGCCGGGCACGTTGCGTTGCGACAACTCGTCACTAAAGTAGGTTTTTTTTTTTTTTTGACAGACTACCCGACGACTCCGACTACAAAAACGCAGGCATTCATGGCGGCATCATCGCGATCTTTTGATATTAATGTTATTACAGCGCATTTTGGCGGCTCCAGGTACCAGTAGCGACCACTAGATTGTGTTCAGCCGGCGTAACACATCAGCATCTGTCGTAATCGCATCAGCCGGCGGTGACGAAATTACCACCAGCTTAGCTATGCTATTACGAAAGTACTGGTACGTGCGCAGTCGTCGCTAATACTCGCAATAACAGGGTAGGTACGCCTGTCGTGGCGACCGCCAAGACACTGTGCTGTATTAATACAATGAGATAACAGCATTTTAAGGGTTTAATTGCCCTCGATATTATTGCGTAACAGGGTTAGAAATCGCGGATGGTATTACGACAGGCCCGTACTTGTATACATGTACGCGCCATGCGCCGGGGCAGCACGCGCCGATCGTCCGCGTACTGGCGCAATCCCTTTTTTATTTTCCGCGTGCACCAAAGCCGCCCAGGGCCGGGTAAATCAGAAAATCTCGCCGCCAGCATACATATTAAATAGCCCGTGCGACTCAGTTATGACATCAAAACACGCTTCCCGGAGCCGACCTTCTTTTATCTCAGCGCCCTGCTACGCACACCGGCTGTGACACCAACCGCTCCTCACACACTTCCTTCTCCCACCGCAACCATGTGCCGTCGCGTGGAGTGCCCCAAGTGCATGAAGCCCACCTGGTGCGCCCCGCACGCCGACCCTTACTTATCCCGCACCCTCCTGCGTGCGGGACACCACCCCCTATTGTGTGCTGCAAAGGTGCCTGGCATGCACGAGGCTGGAAACGTAGCGATAGCCCGTGCGCCCCGTCGAGATGGATAAGGCGAAGCTCTATCTAAGCGCCATTGCCTGCGCTGTCCGGCAGGGCCGGCTGCGGCATGCACATCGAGCAGGCGCTCGCCGGCGTCAAGCCGGAGGACCGGTGCCAGTGCAAAAAGTGAGGTCCCCAACTCGGCGGCGGACGGCGGCCACGGGAACAACCCCCTGTAATCGTACAGCAGCTCGCTATGACCCCAGTCTTCCCTTCGGGTGCTTTCTCCGGAGGAGTCTGCTCCGGTCCGTTGTCTGTGGGCCGTGCAGAGCTGCAGTCGTCGGCCGGCGGCGGTACTGGCGCGCCGAGTGGCGGGCAAAAATAGGGTTCCAATATTGTAATAACGCATAATAATGATTATGCCGAAATGTGTCCAACGTGGCGTGTCGCTGCTGAAGCCGACCAGAGTCTTAAAACAGTCCGTCAGCAACCCCCTCCGTGGCTTGCAGTGCAGCTCGACTGGGTCAATTGCAGTGGGCCCATCAGCGTCCAATACAGTAGCGACTATTGAAGCGAATGAACTTCCTTGTGCAGTCGCAAGCAGCACTTCCGGCTCAGTGAATGTCTCGCGCAAAAAAACGTCTGTATGTGTGTTTGCCAAAAAAACACAGTCGCGCTGCAAAGTGAGTTCCATGTGCCCACAAATGTGGATCGATGCAATTACAAACAATCCACCTAGCGGTCTTGCCCTCCTCAGCCCTCCGCGGGCACCTGCTCCCAAGCTTTCTTCAGCAGCAGCTCGTTGAGGATGTTGACGATGAGGAGCAGCCCCACGCGCGCCTCCGCCCCGCGGTAAAGCATGGGCAGCCCCACCTCCGTGACCGCCTTCCGAAGCACGCCCGCGTACGACAGGCTCTGGTCCGCCTGCATCGTGATCTGGCAGTTGTGCAGCCCCTGGCTCATGTAGGTCGCCGCCACGGAGGTGCCCAGCACGGAGGCCCACTGCTTGGCCGAGTTGGCGACGCTGTCAGGCTGAGCGGGGTCTGTGGGGAAGAGCGCGTCCACCACGTGGGTCCGCACCCAGGGGGAGCACGAGAAGGGCACGCCCAGCGACACCATGTCGCGGCAGCCAGCGAACATGACGCCGCGGAACATGCCGGCGTAGCTGCCGCTGCTGATCTTCAGGTGGTTGGCGAAGAAGATGTTGGCCTGCCCGTAGACGCCGCCTGCCGGGGCAGCGGAGAGGGGGAGGGAGGGCACTGCGCCTCAGTCTATCGCTGTGGGAGGTGGGCACTCTGAATACAGCACACTTCTAAAACCCTGATGCAATGACACGTCAACTCGGTTGGCTCCGAGATGTCATGGGAATCGTCATAGACATTCAGAATCTCATCCACGGCATGCCACCCTAGAAGGCAACTCGCAAACGGTCCCCCCCCCCCCCCCCCCCCCCCCTTCTCCCCCCAAACCCTGACTGATGACCCCGCCGTCAAGGCAGTCTACAGGGAATGGAACACAGTAATGACTACACGGCAACGCGGCATGCGGACATGCGGCATGTGGACAATAACCGCCCGGGATGAACACATGAAAGACGGATTGAGGGAGGGAGAGAGCGCAATCAATGTGTGAGCCGGTAATATTGTTCCTTTAGTGCAGCTGCATCACATGGCGCAGGATGTGGCATCGGGTTTCCTCCTGATTGCAGGGTAATTCGCATGGCCCGGCATTGACTCCCTGATAGTGTTTAGGTATCGGGCAAACTGTGAGGTGACAGACGGAGAGATCCGCATTGCCGGCCACAAGCACTGATCCAGGGAACGGTCATGCCAACCGAGCGCATGAGTGCCAGCGATGCCTGGCTAAACGTTCCCGTGATCACTTCAGTGCCGCACCGGCCCAGCGCACGTGTGCGTGGCATGGGGCGCGCGCACCTTGCAGGATGCCGACCGCGGCAAAGGCGGCCCAGGGGTTGAGATGCTCCTTCACCGGCGTTGAGAGGTTCTGTGCAGCGGCGGGAGCGCACACCGCAATTCACTTTCCAAGTGGTGGCGCCGGGCGGCCATGCGCTATCGATAATTAAATGATGCGCATGAAACAGATATGTGAAAACAGAAACAAACGGACGAATTTTGTTTTACGGCCCATAAATATTGGCTGCCAATTAATATCAGTTTTCTTACCGGAAAAACTGGCACAAAGTAGGTTTTTGTGCCACCACGCACGCGCAAAACCTGTACGGCTATTCTGATGAGCTGTGAGCCACGCTTGAATGAGGAGTTATCGCAGCAAACGGATTTTATAGTATTTGCAAGTTCAAATAACAGCGGTATACCGTTTGCGACTATATACATTAACAAATATTAATATACGAACAATCACAAATTCATAACGAAGTATACATTCTTGGCGACCAGGCTCGAACTCAAAATTCCAAGAGCGTATAGGCCTCGGGATGGCTCTTGCAGTCTCCTTTCCCTGACGAGGGTCACCTCAGAGCCATCCTGCTGAGAGCCCCACCAGATACCGAAATTCTGCAGTTCTGTATACATCACGTATATATTCGTGCAGATTCCGTATTTTCTTCTCGGCTATTTAGCTCTCATCGCCAAAATCCGAAATGTATTCTAGAGACGGAAGCCTCACCTTCAGCGCCAGGATAACGCTCGGTCCCCGTTCAGTTTATGTAAAATTCGGCGGTCATCACCAACCGGGCTTATCAAATCTGAGAAGCGAATCATAAATAAAGCTTCGTTGTTTGTATCGTATTCGCTGAAGGTTCCCTCGGTAAGGATTACCTGGTATTCGCAACTGAACTCGTCCGGCGAGTATGCGAGTACGGAATATTACCCGGTACGTACGCACCCGATATCCGGCACATTCTAAAATATTGCTAGTATTTTAAAAATCTACCCGCTGTCATATTAATTGAACTACTCGTTACGTATTTCCAACTTTCCGAGCCGCCGCCCGGAGCTAACTGTACCCTGTACTCAGGCAGGTAGGCGGGGGGGGGGGGGGGAAATGGTAGCATGGGGGAGGAGCAGCGACGCACCATCTGTGCCAACTTCAGGGCGGTCTGATGGGGCAATATCCTCGCCGACAGCCTCATCATTTCGGGCGTCCGCAGCGCAGCCTGCGGGTTGAGCCGCGTGAGCTGGTAGAGGGAGGCCATGGGCGAGAAGCAGGAGATGCTGAGCCCGTACGCCGCAAGATAGGGCTGCTTCTCGGCGAAGGTGCGAGGCCGCAAGGGGGCGGCCGCAAGGGGGGGGGCGCTGCTTCCATCCTCCCGGCTCATTTTATCCACCCCTTCTCCCGATGCGATCCTCTTAGCGGCAGCTAGCGCTTCGTCAATCAGCACGCGCTGAGTTGGAGATTGCGTTCTGTGCGAGCCCGAGGCGGGTTGTGCTGTCCGGCTCGGCTTGGTTCAATAGCAGTAGGTTGTGCTGATGGCTTGATTGGATAAGCAGTACCCGTACGACCGGTAGTCGCAATATATTGAGGAAACCCGTAAAATACGCGCCCAAAAAATCCGCCTGTTATTTGCTGCCCATACTACGTAAATCCTTCGTCTATATTTATCTTTACATACAGGTACCTGCAGCAGCAGGCGGCGGTATACACAGGTTTATGTACACGTACTTGTCTATATGTGTACAGATCGTAACTTGGTACCGGTATAGGTACTGGTATTAAAAAGGCCAGAAGTATGTGATTACATGAGCTAGACGCAACATTCAAAAAGGCCAGAAGTATCACACATATAGTTACATGAGCTAGCTGCAAAAGGCGATCAGGAAACCACCCGAATAGACAATAGAAAATGTCCAAAGTTTCCGTCAAATCCACCTGTACAGGCACCTACCTGTATTTACCATCACAATCCATCGTGCGATACTCGACGCCAGGCTCGTTGCAGCACGCAGCCCGGTGAAATACAGGGTATATATAAGCATGCAGACGACCACGCACTAAATCAGGTACCAATGTACCAAGCTGTAAGGATTATTCAGCATCATCGATTCATCGGACGGCGCGCAGTAATCCTCAGGAGCGTCATCGCTGAGCGACCGCTCAGGGTTATGATAAGGGTACTAGAATACCTTCGGGATGCCCACATCCAGCAGGAACGCTGTCATCCTGGCACACCGGAAGCCGTCCCGTCGGCTTCGGCGGAAGATCTTTTAGGCCGGCCGGCCGTCAATTACCTGCCGCATCGCCGGGCCCCGCGGCCCGGCGCTAAGAGGGTTCTGCTTAAATGTAGGCTATTTCCTCCCCCAGTACTTTGCGTGCATTCTCCGGACGCTCTCCCTGTAACCAAAAAGTCCAAACGCTGTCATCCTCAGGAACAGGCCAGCACGCGGAAACAATCCATTCTGCCCCGTGTCACCAAACCCATGAAACATTCCATACTCGTCAGGGAAATCACGCCGCTGCATTCCTTCACCGGCAGCAGCAGCAGGAGCGCCTCCAGCGCCGCACAGCAGTAGCCGATCATCAGTCCACCACCTTGTGCTGACAGCGAGAAGACAGGCAGGAAGTCGTCGCTCGGGGGGCTCTGCTCCCCTGCCGCAGAACTTCCCCGGCAGCGCCCCTCCGCTCCGCCTCGTTCGGCGGGTAGTCGGGTCAGTCTCTATCGCACAGCTGGGCGGCTTCATGGAGCAGGGCGAGGACCCCTACGCCGCGCTGGGCCTAGGCGCTGCCGGCCCGGACGCCAGCGAGGCAGACATCAAGAAGGCGTACCGCAAATTGGCGCTGCAAAAGCATCCGGACAAGAACCGCGGCAACCCGAACGCGGACGCCGAGTTCTCCGCGCTGCAGAAGGCGTACGACGTGCTGTGCGACAAGGATGCCAAGGCGGCGCTTGACGCGCTGTACGCCGCGCGCGCGGCCAAGGCGGCGCGCGACTCGAAGCAGGACGCCAAGGTGTGGGCCCTGCTGCAGGCAGCGAGCTGCAAAATTGGGGCCGGGGGCAGTGGGGTGGGGGGGGGAGGGCGTAGGCTGATCACCCCCCCCCCCCCCCCCCTTCAGCGGCGCAAGCTGGTGGAGGATCTCGAGCGGCGCGAGCGGCAGACGGCCGCAGGGCGGAGCGAGGAGGAGTCGGCGCGGGCGCGGCTTGCGGTGGAGCTGGCGCGCCTGCGGCGCGACGCGGCGGCGCGGGACGCAGCGCGCTCGGCCGCAGTGGCTGCGACTGCGGCGGCGGCGGCCAGCGAAGCGGCGGCGGCGAACGTGGAGCTGGAGGGGCAGCTGGGGCGCACCCTGAAGGTACGGCTTCACCAGAGGCACGGCCCGGTGCCATGACTGAGGACAGGACACACACACACACACACACACAACGCAGACGTATTGACCGATGTCCTGATGTACCATGTTTCATTTATTTATGATTGTGTGGTGGGAGTATTGTACCCAATGCCATACCCAATACATCTGGCGTTGTAGGGCAGCAGGAACTTCTTCCCAAGCTCATCAGGGTCTGGTGCCTGGGCGTGGGCAGGTGTATTGGAGCCGCGCGGATGGGGACTACAGCCCCTCTGCGCTGCGGGAGGCGTTCGGCGGCGTGGGGCCGGTGGAGGACGTGGTGGTGCGCGACAGCAAGAAGAAGAAGAAAGGCAGCGCGATCGTGGTGATGGCCACCGCCGCGGGCGCGGCCGCTGCGGCCGCCTCCAGCCTGGGCAAGCGCGCCAACCCGCTGCTGGTGGTGCCGCACAGCAAGGCTGCGGCCCGGGTGCCGGCCGAGGAGACCCAGCCACCGCCCGCCGCGCCGTTGCCCTCAGCGCCCCTGTTCCCACAGGCAGGGCCGCTTCCGCCCCCACCCTCCGCCTCCGCCGCCTCCTACGCCCCGCCCCCACCCTCCGCCTCCTCCTACGCCCCGCCGCCGGCCTCCGCCTCCGCACCGCCCGGCCGGCCGGCGGTGCCGGCGGGACAGGCCAACAGCGACTATGAGAGCGTGACGCTGATGAAGATGCGGCAGGCGGCGGAGCGGGCGCGGCTCATCCGCGAGATGGAGGAGGCCGAGGCGGCCGGCGGCTGAACGCCGACTCAAATCCAGCCAAATCCCGGCTGAGGTCGTGTCCTAGCTGCCAGCGCCGGCGAGGCGTTTGGCATTCCGAGCGCTCGTGGGCCAGAAATCAGCGTGACATTAAAGCTCTCAGTGCCATTAAAAACGCCCCGGCGGGTGCCCGTTGCATGTGGGCGGCCAATTCGCGGTGAGGGCGTAGGAATGGGGGTGGATGATGGCAAGGCGCACCCCGGGGGGAGGGGAGGGACGGGCACCCGGATGGTTGATCGGGGCTGGGTGGTTAGGGGTGGGGGTGGAAAAATGGGGCGGACGGCCTTTATGCGCCGCTCAGCTTATGGTGCATGCCGGGGGGGGGGGGGGGGGGGCGGGGTGGCGCGGCTCGCCGAGGGTGTCACGGGAAGATGTCGGGGAAGAAGACGTAGTGGAGCGTCTTGATGATGATGTACGTGACGGTGAAGGTCACGAAGTAGCGCGAGCAAAAGGTGTCGAACACCTCGAGCACCTGCGCACACCGGTGGGCGGTGGGATGGCAGCACGATGTATCGTGAGGGATGCATAGGGCTGTGAGGGGGGCTGGGGTCATGAGCCCATCACCCATTGAACCGGAGCCGGCCTGAATCACCCTCATGCCGCCCCAGGAGCAGGGACGGGCCTTGCCCTCCCCTAGGCAAGGGTCAAGTACAGCCCATGACGCTAAGGGCACGCCAAATGTGCCGAGAAGGCTCACCCCGCAGGTCTGCATCTACCGGCATGGGCGCAGCGCCTGTCTAGACCGCTGCCCCCATGCTGTGCCGGCGCCTGAGGGCCGCTGGGGCAACCCGATGGTCAGCGTACCCGGTCTGGCCTCCATCACCGCTTGGCAACTGAGGACTGCCCAGTAATCTCTTGCCCAGTGCTTTCAGCAGGGCTGACAGTGGTATGAAAACACGCGCGGCCAAGAACTACCACCCCTGTCACGGTCAGATAAGACCCGGCTGGGGCGCATCCAATTACTTCAAGCTGTAATGCGGCATCAGGGTGCCCCCGCAGCGACACCCGGAAGGATGGCGGCCAAAGAGTGCGCCAGTCCCCGCTACTTTCCGGCTTGAGGCGAAGGGGGGCACCTGGCGGATGGTGAGGCTGGACTTCCCGTAGATGCGCAGCGGCACGGCCGCAGCGGTCGCCACCTGCGAGGCCTTCCCCAGCGTGGAGCCCTCCCGCTTGGCCAGGTCTCCGTCCAGCCGCGCCTTGAGCTCCTCCATCTTCTGGTTGTACTTGGAGTTCACCTGCGCAAAGGGGGAGGGGGGGCCTCAGCCGGCCTCCGCCGCAGCTGCCGCGACAGGCCCAGGGCTGCAGGCGTGCCGTGGCGGGGCGCGCCTCGGCCGTCTTAGACTCGCGCGCCGACGCCTGCGCGGTGTTCTTCATGACGCCCTTAATCTCCTCCATCTGCTTCGCCATCAGCTTCTCCATCTGCTTATTGTACCGCTCCTCGCTCTGCGCGGGCATGCCGCCGCCCACACCCAGGTCAGCGCCGCTGCGCGCCTCTCCCTCGATGCCAGGGTGGGCATCCGGGCAGCGCCATGCAGGCGCCACCGGCCGCAACATGCGACCCAGTGTAGCGGCGCACCTTGTCCTCCGCGGCGGACAGCGCCTTGCCCAGCAGGCGGGCGGGCAGCCCCGTGAGCAGGTCGGCGTAGATGGCGAGGATGGCGACGACCTTGGTGCTGCCGAGCAGGATGAAGTTGGCGCCCACCATGAAGACGACCCCCGCGAGGTACGTCTCGCTCGTCTCGTGCATCGGCAGGACCCACCCAAGCCCCTTCTCCTGGATGAAGGGCGTCGCCGTCTCGCGCACAAACGACTCCAGCACGCAGATCTCGGTGCGCACGCGGATGAGGACGTCGTTGATGAGCGGGCGGTAGTTCTCGATGTTCTCGCTGCCGGCGACGGCCATCGCGCCCTGCTGCCCCATGCGGAAGAGGCCGTCCGCGGCGGGGCACACCGGGTTGAAGTTGAAGAAGGCGTCGATCTGCTCGCTGGACGCCGGCTCCGCCAGCAGCGCGCTCAGCATGGCCGCGGAGGTGACGGTGGAGGGGACCGCGCCACCGCCCCCACCCCCGCTGCCACCCTTGCTGTCCATGCTCCTGCTGCTGCTTGCCTCACCATCGCTGCATATCTCCGGCACAATCACCTCCACATGCGCCTCGGGCCCTGGTACGCATGGTCCAAGGGCGCTCAGCAATATTTCCAGGCTTCCCTTGAGTCCATGCAAAAGATAGTCACTCAAGCTGCCTGGCTGCCAAAGGATATTAGGGGGGGGGGGGGGGGGGGGGGGAGATGCAGCAGCTAGCAGGTGGGCACTCACCGGAGCGATGGCTGCCATCGCGTGGCGTGGCGCCCCTCCGCACCGCTGCGCGCGCGCGCAGCGGCCCGTTGCCCACCACGACAGGCCACCGCGCGACGCTAGACTTCATATGAGGCAGCCGCGGGGTGGCGCTCCCGCGCGGATGAGCGGGGGGAAGTGCCGCGCACGTGGCGGTCAACGCTGGCGACATAGCGGCTGCGGCTGCGCTCAGCGATAACAAGGCGGTCTGTCAGCGCGGCCGCCCGCGAGCCCCTCCGTAGTCGCCCTCCCAGGGGCAGGAGGCGGAATGATATCGCTCGCCACGGGCGCGCTCCGGCGCTCGCAACTATCGGCACGCAAGCGCGCGGGTTGAGGGCTGCGTGCGGATCCTGATATAAGCCGGATATGATACGGGCAGGAGTACACTGCGGACGTCCAGACGCATGCTGGGGCCGGGCAGCCTCCTGCCCCCCGTGCCCCCCGCCCCACCCTTGTACAGCAGCGCTGAGCGGCGCCTACCGCAGCTTCCCGCGCCCCCCCCCTCCCCCCCGCGCGTCCGAACCCCCAATCCGGGCTTGCTTGGGCGGCTCAGACGAGACACTGAACGCTGTCGGTCGGTGACGATTTCGCGACTCGCGTGCAGGACGGCATTTTGCCGTCTCGGCGGCCTGTGAGATGAGGCTGGGGGAAGCCAAAACATACTGTATACACTTACCTATTTAGGGATGTGGGAAGCTGCGAAGCTGGGGATGAGAGGTAACTAGTGTTGAGTGAGTCGCGGCTCGGGCGATGTGGAGAGGGGCAGGGGCGGCCGGGAGGGCGGGGGGTGGGGGGGGGGTGGCGGGCGAGGCATCGTCCCGAATCATCGCTGTCCAAAAAGGTGCTGCTGACTTGCTGACCTGTCATATTGCATTATCTGGTCAAGACCCGTCCCAGCTGGACCGGTCCGGCTGGGTGGCGACCTGCTCCTCTGGACAACAACATAGGGTTTCAGCAGGGCTTCAGCGTTTGGGGCAGGAACTCGTGAGTATATTATGGGCACCTTCCGGGGCATCATCAGACTAGGACGGTGATCGTCGCGGCAGCATGGCGGGGCATTGCTATCATCAGTGCTATCAGCGTTATCTATTGCCCGCACTCAACACACAGCACTCCAGACACAGCGCCGGGCTCGCTGTAGTTCGCACCACTTCCGCTGCGGCCGCCGGCGTCTTCTCTTTGCCAGCATCTCTTCCGGTGAGCCCGGCGCTGCAGCCTGCAGGACAGCGGGGCTGCGCCTTTTTGCGTCCTTGCCTGTGGGCGGGTTGGTACAGGGTATCTGCACGCCTGGGCAGGAAACTACTGCTACCAGTACTTTGACGAGTACGGTCGTAGGTACCAGCAGTATGTACATTACCTCGGGAGTGTCGAAGTCAGTTTCAGGCAGTCGCTACCGGGTTGGGTTGCACGGCACGGCAACCAATACGACAATTGGCGACTAACAGCGAGCCGACTTTGCCTCCGTTTCAGTTCCGCCGATACCGTATGCCTCTCGAAAAATGCCGGAACTTAGTCGCTACACCCCCGGGAGTCACTTCAGCCTGGGCTGAATTTTGATTTTAAAACAGACGCTTGTTTCACCCTGTAAATTTGGGTCAGCGGGTCAGCCCAATGGCCACTTCGCCACAGCGCTTGTGCTTGTTTGGGCGGCTTTTCACGCCAGGTTGCTTCCGCCTATATTCAGGCGGAATACGCTCCGCAGGTCTTGCCCCTGACGAATTCCGCACAATTATCCTGGATCGGCTCGCAGTTCTGGGCATCTTGCAAGCAGGACCTTAGAGCTGAGACCCTTTAGAAGCCCCTTGCTGTAATGTTGACGCTGAACGGCGTGCTGCTACGGCCACTCCAGGTGCCGGAGCGCTGTGCTCGGTCCCCACCCCACCTCCTCTCGCACCGCCTGCGCGCGGCCTTTTGTGCCGAAGTGCGAACATCCACAGCAGCTCCCGCACCGGTGTACTCTGACGACGGCACGGGGACTGTGCGCGGACATCCAGCTCTTCAACAACCGGCTGGCCATTGCGCCGCTGCCCCTCCTGGTGGCGAGCCACTGCAATCTTCACTCCCCCGCCACCCAGCAGGGGGGGTCCTGTGTCCCACCTCCGCACGTCGCATCAGCAAGGACCCGGCGTGGAGGGACGACGGCACACGGGCCCTGCCGCTGGAGGGACGAGAGAGCGCTCGGGCGACTGATCCGCACCACCAGGCTCTCGCGGTCCCACTCCGCAGAAGAGCGCAGCAGTTGCTCATCTCCTCCATCCGGCCAGCGCACCTCGCCAGGCTCATCTCCCAGGACGCATGGCGGTGCCGGAGCTACCGAGCGGCATGTGGGAGCTGGTGGCGGAGCAACTCAGCGGCGCGGGTGCCGGCAGCTGGCGCGGGGTGCTACGGAGCGTGTGCCGCCCCGCCCGCGAGGGCGTGAACGTCGCGCCTGCCGCGCCAGGGGACAACCAGCGGATGGACCCCCGGGTGTTCACGAGCAGGGTGGAGCTCCTCAAGTGGGCGTCGGCGCAAGGCTGCCCTTTGATCGACGCGGAGGAGGTGCAGAGGGCGGCTGTTGGGGGTGGCGGGCTGGACGTGCTGCTGTGGGGCGTTCGGCACCGCAACTGGCCGCTGGACCAAGAGAAATGCGAGTGGGCAGCTGAACGAGGGCAGTTGGCGGTGCTGCAGTGGCTCAGGCAGAAAGGCTGCCCCTGGGACGAGGTCGTCTGCCGCGCTGCGGCTGAGGGCGGTCATCTGGAGCTGCTGCAATGGGCCATAGAGCAAGGATGTCCCTGGGATTCAGCATGGATGTGTGTTTATGCTGCCAAAGGAGGTCATCTGGCGGTGCTGCAGTGGGCGAAGGCGCGACGCTGCCCCTGGAATGCACTCACTTGCAGTGCTGCAGCCGAAAAAGGTAATTTGGCGGTGCTGCAGTGGGCGAGGGCGCAGGGGTGTCCCTGGGATGAACGGACTTGCAGTGCTGCAGCCGAACAAGGTCATCTGGCCGTGCTGCGGTGGGCGAGGGAGCAGGGGTGTCCCTGGGATGAATCGACTTGCTCCGGAGCAGCCGGAGGGGGTCATCTGGCAGTGCTGCAGTGGGCGAGGGAGCAGGGGTGTCCCTGGGATGAACGGACTTGCAGTGCTGCAGCCGAACAAGGTTATCTGGCCGTACTGCGGTGGGCGAGGGAGCAGGGGTGTCCCTGGGATGAATCGACTTGCTCCGGAGCAGCCGGAGGGGGTCATCTGGCAGTGCTGCAGTGGGCGAGGGAGCAGGGGTGTCCCTGGGATGAACGGATTTGCCACGCAGCCGCCAGAAGAGGTCATTTGTCCTTGCTGCAGTGGGCAAGGGCGCAAGGCTGTCCCTGGGATGAATCAACTTGCTCCGGAGCAGCCGAAAAAGGTCATCTGGCAGTGCTGCAGTGGGCGAGGGAGCAAGGCTGTCCCTGGGATGAACGGACTTGCAGTGCTGCAGCCGAACAAGGTCATCTGGCCGTGCTGCGGTGGGCGAGGGCGCAAGGCTGTCCCTGGGATGAATCGACTTGCTCCGGAGCAGCCGGAGGGGGTCACCTGGCAGTGCTGCAGTGGGCGAGGGAGCAGGGGTGTCCCTGGGATGAACGGACTTGCCACGCAGCCGCCCGAAGAGGTCATTTGTCCTTGTTGCAGTGGGCGAGGGCGCAAGGCTGTCCCTGGGATGAATCGACTTGCTACGCAGCAGCCGAAAAAGGTCATCTGGCAGTGCTGCAGTGGGCGAGGGAGCAGGGGTGTCCCTGGGATGAACGGACTTGCAGTGCTGCAGCCGAACAAGGTCATCTGGCCGTGCTGCGGTGGGCGAGGGCGCAAGGCTGTCCCTGGGATGAATCGACTTGCTCCGGAGCAGCCGGAGGGGGTCACCTGGCAGTGCTGCAGTGGGCGAGGGAGCAGGGGTGTCCCTGGGATGGACGGACTTGCAGTGCTGCAGCCGAACAAGGTCATCTGGCCGTGCTGCGGTGGGCGAGGGCGCAAGGCTGTCCCTGGGATGAATCGACTTGCTCCGGAGCAGCCGGAAGGGGTCACCTGGCAGTGCTGCAGTGGGCGAGGGAGCAGGGGTGTCCCTGGGATGAACGGACTTGCCACGCAGCCGCCCGAAGAGGTCATTTGTCCTTGTTGCAGTGGGCGAGGGCGCAAGGCTGTCCCTGGGATGAATCGACTTGCTACGCAGCAGCCGAAAAAGGTCATCTGGCAGTGCTGCAGTGGGCGAGGGAGCAGGGGTGTCCCTGGGATGAACGGACTTGCAGTGCTGCAGCCGAACAAGGTCATCTGGCCGTGCTGCGGTGGGCGAGGGCGCAAGGCTGTCCCTGGGATGAATCGACTTGCTCCGGAGCAGCCGGAGGGGGTCACCTGGCAGTGCTGCAGTGGGCGAGGGAGCAGGGGTGTCCCTGGGATGGACGGACTTGCCACGCAGCCGCCAGAAGAGGTCATTTGTCCTTGTTGCAGTGGGCGAGGGCGCAAGGCTGTCCCTGGGATGAATCAACTTGCTCCGGAGCAGCCGAAAAAGGTCATCTGGCAGTGCTGCAGTGGGCGAGGGAGCAGGGGTGTCCCTGGGATGAACGGACTTGCTTCACATCAGCCAGAGGAGGTCATCTGGCGGTGCTGCGGTGGGCAATGGAGCAAGGCTGTCCCTGGGATGGACAGACTTGCACTGTTGCAGCCGAAAAAGGTCATCTGGCGGTGCTACGGTGGGCGAGGGAGCAGGGGTGTCCCTGGGATGAACGGACTTGCAGTGCTGCAGCCGAACAAGGTCATCTGGCCGTGCTGCGGTGGGCGAGGGAGCAAGGCTGTCCCTGGGATGAATCGACTTGCTACGCAGCATCCGAAAAAGGTCATCTGGCAGTGCTGCGGTGGGCGAGGGCGCAGGGGTGTCCCTGGGATGAACGGACTTGCAGTGCTGCAGCCGAAAAAGGTAATTTGGCGGTGCTGCAGTGGGCGAGGGAGCAAGGCTGTCCCTGGGATGAACGGACTTGCAGTGCTGCAGCCGAACAAGGTCATCTGGCCGTGCTGCGGTGGGCGAGGGAGCAGGGGTGTCCCTGGGATGAATCGACTTGCTCCGGAGCAGCCGGAGGGGGTCATCTGGCAGTGCTGCAGTGGGCGAGGGAGCAGGGGTGTCCCTGGGATGAACGGACTTGCAGTGCTGCAGCCGAACAAGGTCATCTGGCCGTGCTGCGGTGGGCGAGGGCGCAAGGCTGTCCCTGGGATGAATCGACTTGCTACGCAGCAGCCGAAAAAGGTCATCTGGCAGTGCTGCAGTGGGCGAGGGAGCAGGGGTGTCCCTGGGATGAACGGACTTGCTTCACATCAGCCAGAGGAGGTCATCTGGCGGTGCTGCGGTGGGCAATGGAGCAAGGCTGTCCCTGGGATGGACAGACTTGCAGTGCTGCAGCCGAAAAAGGTAATTTGGCGGTGCTGCAGTGGGCGAGGGAGCAGGGGTGTCCCTGGGATGAACGGACTTGCAGTGCTGCAGCCGAACAAGGTCATCTGGCCGTGCTGCGGTGGGCGAGGGCGCAAGGCTGTCCCTGGGATGAATCGACTTGCTACGCAGCATCCGAAAAAGGTCATCTGGCAGTGCTGCAGTGGGCGAGGGAGCAGGGGTGTCCCTGGGATGAACGGACTTGCTTCACATCAGCCAGAGGAGGTCATCTGGCGGTGCTGCAGTGGGCAATGGAGCAAGGCTGTCCCTGGGATGGACAGACTTGCAGTGTTGCAGCCGAAAAAGGTCATCTGGCGGTGCTACGGTGGGCGAGGGAGCAAGGCTGTCCCTGGGATGGACAGACTTGCAGTGCTGCAGCCAGAGGGGGTCATCTCGCCGTGCTGCAGTGGGCGAGGGCGCAAGGCTGTCCCTGGGATGAACGGACTTGCTACACTGCAGCCAGAGGAGGTCATCTGGCAGTGCTGCAGTGGGCGAGGGAGCAGGGGTGTCCCTGGGATGAACGGACTTGCTTTGCAGCCGCCAGAGGGGGTCATCTGGCGGTGCTGCAGTGGGCGAGGGAGCAAGGCTGTCCCTCATAATATGGATCGATTGCGCACATTGACGACGCATTTACATTTTGGCCACCGGCGCATCGTTTTCATTGCTATTCGCGCCAAGCAAGGATTAGATTGTAATAGTAAGTAACATGCGTTATATCTGTTGCAATACGTATTCATGCTTGATCGCAGTACATGCATTTACTGCCATCGGGACGGCAAACCGCTGTTTGATATGGGTGCGTAACACAAGTAATATGTATAACACAGTGAAATAACGTATGATAGTTTGTAATTATTCTGGCTGCTGCTGCAAGCTGCAATACTATATATATGTAGTTATACGCGCTGCCTTTTCTGATGTGGTAGTGTAGTTCCGAACGACGATGCTGATTCTGGATGAAATAATGTGTTTTGGCAATAATTGTATGCTCGAGTCGTCCCGCAGTAAATTGTAGTATATAAGTATAATAAGTGTGTATATATTATTATCCATATGATTATATGTAATGCTATATATAAAACCTAGTATCATATGAAGTAACTTGACAGTTGAATTAGCGATGCGTCGATTTTTCAGAAAATTTTAAAAGAACAGGTTCTATATCACTGGCCCCAATTGCATTGCCAGCGCTTTGAAGTACCAGTACCAGCAGCGAGCGTTTGCATTGCCACCGCTTTGAAGTACCAGAGTTTTTTTTCCATTACCAGCAGCCAGACCGAGTACCAGTACCAGCAGCGAGCGTTCGCATTGCCAGCGCTTTGAAGTAGTCGCTACCAGAGTTTTTTTTTTTCCATTACCAGCAGCGAGTAGCGAGTACCAGTACCAGTGCCTCCCAACCGTGAGATTGTAATCGGACGGCTGTGTAATTAAGGACCGTGGGCGGGCGGGTGGGTGGGTGGATTGTAGTACTTAGTAGTACATGCCAGTAGATAAGCGCTTTATCCATGCACCTATAGGCCCGATCCGCTGCACTATGCGGGTACCCGTGTACGGCAATAAAGCACACCGCCGAAAAATCGACGCTTTGCTGGATAATTTACATTTAACATGCAGTACACGCAGGAAAAGGTCGCTAGCGAGCGATTGGCAACGGGCATCACCGACCGCCCCGCACCCGACCAGCAGCACGCAGCAGTTCAGGGAGGGTAAATATACCATATGACAATGTATGGGTGCTCTTGGCGGCAGCCAGTCGGTAGGTGCGATTCCCCAACGAAGGGTGGGGGCTCCTGCCCGTGTTGAAACCTAAGTTAGGGCACCTATGTAGCTGACCAACCACTTTCACCCCCACCATTTATTGGCGATCCACATGACCCGCATTATGACCGCGGCCATTGAGCCCGCAACGGTGGCTACACCTAGATATGGTCCCTGCCTAGGGTTAGGCCAGGTGGGGTTGTGTCGATTGAGACGTTGCGTCACGCTGCCGGGTGATCTGCGCCTTGGCAGCGCAAGATGTGTTGAAAACATGGCCTTTTCTCGCTACGTCGTTCTTTGGTGATCAACATAACCATAGATAGTCGCTAGTTGTCGCTTCATTGTAATATATCAACAACCAGCAGCAAACTGCTACCTGTACTGCAGGTACAGGCACGGCTCCGAAACCACAACCCAGTTGTGGCTCCGAAACCAGATGAGTCGTGGGCATTGCTGGGCGACGGGGCGGCCGAGGGGGTGCCAGTATATCCCCATAAGGATTACAGCTACGCCTTAGAATGATTTAGTGTTGCATGTCGCTCCGGATAAGGATTATCTCCTTTGTAGATAATCCAGTAATCCTTAGATTAGTTGCTATTAACTTACTAGAAATTACGACGATGATGATTGGTCGCTGATGCGCCGATCAGGATTTCCTTGTGTATACTCGCGCCGCGTCAGGCCGTTGCGTCATTGCGTGTGACCGCGCCCTGTCAGCGTCGCGTACCCCGTGCTACTCCACAGCAGGGTCGAGCAGCAGAAACTGGATTGAGGACTAGACAACCAACACAGCCCCCCCCCCCCCCCCCCCCCCCCCCCCCCCACACACACACACACAGGTCCGTAGTCCGTGACGAGGCATTTCGCAGGCGCCCAAGGACGCAAGCACCATCTGTTGCTTTCGCACCCTGCAGCCAAGCACTGCCCGCGCTGTAAACACCCCTCCCGGCCGCTCAGCTATGTCGCGGCTTATCGCCACGCTCACGGGCGTCCCGACGGGGTCTCTCCGCTCCGCCCCCCGGCGGCAGCCGCCTCGCCGGCGCGAGCCAGTGCTGCAGAAGCGCCGCGTGCGCCGGTCTCGCCTAGTTGCGGCCAAGCCTGGCCCCACGATCGTATCCAACACCCGCTCGGTACCGAGCCCCCCGCCCCCCCTCCCGTCTCTCTTCCGGTGGTCGGGGTTTGCGGAGTCCGCACCCTCCTGAGCTGAGTGCATAATAATATACTCCCTCCCCGCCCGCCCCCCGCCCCCCGCCCCGCGCTGGCTTGTTGCAGACCTCGCGTATCGATGGGGACGGCTACTACGTGAGTGAGGAGGACGCCCGCCTGTTCCACGAGCAGGTGAGTTAGAGCGGCCATGCACGGGTGGATGCCTGGGGGCTGACAAGGCGCATCCCGTACCACGCGCCCTCTCGCGAGGCGCTGCGATCGCGCGACGGGCGCGACGGGGGACCATGAAAGTATCATGGCACGAGGCGAGGCAAGCGTCGGCTCTTGTCAAGCTGACCACACTCGAGACGTTTGGCACGAGCCGCCGCCCTGGGCGTAGGAGGGCAAACTTTAGCTTCAGGCATTGAGCGTGACAGCCCGGCGCTGACGCTGGTATACGCACAGTCACACAGAAGTGCAGACGCGGCAACAATAACGCTCCGGATACGAACCCGCTCCACCTGTCGGAGGTCAACTGCAGGAAAGACAAACGATAGCAAACGTTCCTGCTGTAGCTTGCACACAACCGCTAGCATCGCTGGGCTCAAGGCGTTTGACGCAAGGCCCATGCTGCCGGCCGTTTGCGGGCTTTTACGGGTTGAGGGTTTTAGGGCTGCCCCCCCCCCCCCCCCCCCCCCCCCCCTGGCCCCCCCTGGCATGTGGCAGGGCTACGTGCACCTGCCATGTGTGCTGACGGCAGCGGAGCTGGCGGAGCACATCGAGCCGGTGTACCGCGCGTTCCTGGCGGGCGACATCCCGGTGCCCGGGCGCGACCTGTGCGACATGGGCGGCGGGGCGGCCGCCGGCACCCCGCCCGCCCGCTTCTCCGTGTTCAACGTCATGCTGCCGCGCCGCTACTTCCCCGCCTGGCAGGGCAACCTCTTCGAGCGGCGCACGCAGGCCATCGCGGAGCAGCTGCTGGGCGGCGGGGAGGCAGCGGGCGGGCCGCTGGCCATCGACTACGACCAGATCCTGGCCAAGCGGCCCGGCCCGCCGGACGGCGAGTTCCCGTGGCACCAGGACGCGGCCTACTGGCCGCCCTTCACGGCGAGCCAGGAGACCGCCACGTGCTGGCTGGCGCTGGACCCCGCGGGGCCGGACAACGGCGGCATGCGCTTCGTGCCGGGCAGCCACCGCGAGGCGGCGCTGCGCCCGCACGCGCCGCTGGCCCGGGGCGGGCGCGAGGGCAGCCACGCGCTGGTGGCGGCCGTGGACGGCGCGGCCGAGGCGGTGCACTACGCGGCGCTCGCCGCGGGCGACGTCACGGTGCACGGCGAGCGCGTGCTGCACGGCAGCGGGCCCAACACCTCCCGGCGCTGGCGGCGCGCGTACGTGGTGGCGTACCGCCGCGAGGCGTGCATCGCGGAGGAGCGCGCCGCGGGCTTCACGCACTCCCACAACGACACCTTCTCCTGGGACGCCTGGAATGCACAGCATCAGAGCTCCGCAAGCGGCTGAGGCCCGCTCCGGTCCCCGGCCGCTCGGGCGGCTGCTGCTCCATGCCGCGATGCCGGGCAGGGGTCGATGGGATGGGATGGGATGGGCCAAAGCGCGGTGGGCCAGCGCCACGTGCACGTGCTGCCCATGGCGCTGTGTCAGTTGAGCGGGCCGGCATGCGCTTCCATGCCGCCCCGCTCTCTTCCCCATGTCGCCATCTGAGCCCACCGCCGCTCAAACCGCCCATACACACCCACTGCGGGAGCCGAAGTGCATCGTAGTGGTCTGTCCTGGGCGAATGCATTAGCCCTGCGGGGTTCGAATGGGGCAATGGTCTAAGGGCTCTATGCCAGACCTACGGCTGTAGCCGGCGCACGAGGTCAAGCGCTGGGGCGGCTTGGGCCGATGACCCGGGGCGGACTTTACTTTGCTTTTACAACAGCCCAAATAGGAACGAGCCGCCAAAAGAGAACCAAGACCCAACCGCAAGCGCACCCAGCCACCAATCAGCCGAGCTTGTCCAGCCGGGAGACGGTGCTCCTCCAACGGGGGACGACGTGGTGATAAGAGCACTGTGAATACAAAGGCACCCCACCCGTAAGAGGTCAACTAAAGGCAAGACAAGAAGAAGGATGGCTCCCACACTGCCAATGTAACAAGTGGCGTTGCCGGCTTAGCAATATGGGTGGCACTATTAGAGTTCGGGGGGTCGCCAGGCGCACTTTCCCACATTCCGTGGTATCCTCGTGGTATATCCATCGCAACTAGGGAGAAAAGAGTCGGGCATTTTCTTACCGGTGATTTTCCTAGTGCCGCGTGGGCACCCCGGTACCAGTGAACGTCAATACAACACACCACCAATCTGATACAATTACATGAAGAACCCCCCCCCCCCCCCCAATGATTGCATGGATAGGTTTTGTGTGCGTTGTTCATACGCGGCATATGTGCTGTGCTTACATGACAACTTCGGCTTGCCGTAGGCCCTTCCCTCATAGCGGTACGGTACGTGCCACCTCTAAATGGCATTGCCGCGCGATTGTGCATGGATTGCGCCCCCCGCCGCCCCCCTCCCGCCACCGCCATTCCGCTGCTATGGGCGCTGGTCCCCACTCATGTGTGAAGAGACAGGGGCACGGTCTGTGTACATTTAAAAAATTTAAATAGCCGGGCACCCCATTGACGGGCGCGGCTGCACCGCGTAGCTGTTCCAGCCACCGTCGGTGCCTACGAATGTGGCAGCTTTCGCGGCGGCCACCCGGACAAATATACAGTCATGAATATAGACGCCTTGTGCCGTGTCTTGTTCCTCAGCAGCGTACCCCAAAGACCGCGCCGCCGCATGCCTGGCTGGGATGCCTTCGTAAATCTTTATTGCTCCTGGCATCTGAGCCAGGCATCGGTGAGCCGTGTCGGATGGCAGAGGCCAAGCAAGAACGGGCGACGGTGGCTTAGGTGCGCGGCGAGAGCCAGTTCAGCGGGAAACTGTGCAGGCTTGGCTTCTTCGAGTGTGCCACAATACTGCCTGAGCCGGCGGGCTGCATGGCCCCATCGTCTGCTCCCGACTTGGGGTTCGACATCTCCAGCACCACGTCGCCCTCGGCGTCCGCGTTGGCGGTGATGGCACCCACGGCGGGCGCAGCCGACGCTTCCGCTGGCGCGGAGTGCGTCAGTCGGTAGCCGACGACGGCGGCCACCGCAATTATGACGACGCCGCAGGCGGCCGCCACGCCCGCGATGAGAGGGACGCTGAAGCCCGTGCTGGAGGCGGCGGAGGCGGTATCGGCGGGGCCGTCCCCGGCCGGTGCAACACTCGCGGGGCGCTCGGCGGCGCGGTTGGAGGCCAGGAACTCCTGCAGGTTCATGCCGACCGGCATCGGCGCGTACGAGTTGGTCTGCGGGTCGTACACGGGCAGCATGCGCGTCGTTGGGTCGGGGATGTCCTCGGGCGGCTCCTCAATGTCCTCGCGGTCCAGCTCCTCTGGCGTGTCGTCCCACTCCTCGGCGCCCACCGGCGGCGCGGTGCCGCAGAGGGGCTTGGCGCACATGATGGCCTCGTCCACGAGCTGCCCCGAGTAGGAGGCGCTGATGAACTTGAAGTGCAGCTTGTCGCGGTCGGCCTCGAAGAGACCGAAGCCCCGGTCGGCATTGATGTACGCCGTGTTCTCCTTGCTGAAGCAGCCGTTAGAGCAGTCGGCCTCACGCTCAATCTTGCTGCGGCCGCCCATGAACACGTTGCCCCAGGTGTGCTTCACGACGCAGGGTAGGTCGTCCTCGCTGGGGCGCAGGCCAACGTTCTCCACAGGCCGACCTCCCGTGCCGACCGTGATGTGGACGGTGCCGGTACCGTAGCCCTCACCCTGTGCCGTGTCGTAGACGGGCATGAAGTAGGGGGAGTCCTCCCAGCCGCGCTTGGTGTCCATGACGCGATTCATCGTCATGGGGAAGGTGCGCTCGTAGTTGTGACAGTGCCCGCACACCACCGCATTCACCTTGTACTTGGCGTACAGCGGCAGGAAGCGCGACTTAAGCGAGTCCCTGCGGAACGAGCGAGTAGGCCATGCATTCAGCGCGCAGTCCGTTCGGCTTGCACGTTTGAAGGAAATAATAAATACATACAGCACAATTAAAGCACAAGAGGGCAAGGAGTGGCGGCCTCCGGCACTTACGCAAGTCCCCGCTGGTTGTTTCCGCCGCCGGGCGGGTTGTTGTAGGAGGGGCGGTGCACGAACACCACGATCCAGGGGCGCAGCAGGCGATTCTCGGGGTCGTCCGCGCGCTTGAGGTCCTTGTCCAGGAACTCCGCCTGCGCCTCCGCCTCGTCTCGGCTGTCATGCTCGCTGCTGAGGATGACGACGTGCACCGGACCGGCATTGAAGCTGTACCAATGCGGCGCCCAGCCCCACATGTGGCTCTGGTCCGAGATTCCGTAGCGCATGCGTGCGCGGTAGGCGGCAGCGTCTGAAAGATGCAAACGCGCAGCGGGTCAGTGCTGTGCGACTCCCGTGCTCACCAGCGCAAGCAGGCGGGTGGCCGAATCCCCCCCCCCCCCCCCCCCTCCCCCCGCGCGCAGCTGAGAACAGAAAAGTCATGCTTTCCGTCGAGCGCCCACCTCCGCTCTCAATGTCCCGGTCGCCGATAGCAAACATGGTCGGGTAGTTGGCGGACAGCGGCTGCATGAAGCGTCCGTACTGGTTCCACTTCTCCTGGTTCCCGTTGGCATACGCGATGTCGCCGCCAACCACCACGAAGTCGTAGTCGTGCTCGGGTGCCTCGGTCAGCATCTGAGACAGCACGCGGCGCGAGTCGGTGTTGATGTCCTGCGGGTACGGTTAACATCGTCAGTCCATTGCTATATGAACGCTCAGGGCGCTGCCGGTACATGCAGCGGGTGGACGTGTGTACAGGATTATCCAACGACCCCTTAATGGCCGACACTGCAGCGGTTTACCTGATCTGCGACCGCCGCGAAGACGACCTTGCGGTTGGGGTCGTCGTGGCGCGTCTTGAAGGAGTACTGGCTGCTCCAGCCCTGAAGGTCATTTCCCACGCGGTAATAGTAGCGTGTGTTGGGCTTGAGGTTCTTCAAGATAACATCCCGTGCGTATGAGTCCGAGCCATAGCCACCCTTGAAGTAGTAGTTGCGGTTCGACTGCGTCCACTTGCGGCTCGTTAGCTGGCCGGGCGTGTCCCCGTACTCCACAAACGAGGTGCCCGCCCAATAGGGCGTCACCCACATCACCACAATCTCATCCTTGCGCTGCGATAGCTGCAGCTTGACCTGCTCCGGCGAGCTCTGCACGACGGAGAGGCCGACCAACAGGAGCAGGCCAAGTACAGCCGTCGCCAACGGCTTTACGGGGCTCCCCATCTTGCCGATGTCGACACGAGCCCGGCGCGGAGTTTCTCGTGACGCGCCGGTCGTCTGCACAACGCCGTGGAAATCTGTGGCTGGCTGGGAGACCTTCCACCAGGATCTCCGGGCAACTGCTGCAGAGCCTTCCTGGCGTGGGGCGTTCCTGCGTCTGCGAGTCTGTCCGCTCTGGGGTACCAACCCACTGTCCACGCGTGCGTCGTCTCTTGATGCGGACGACTTGTCGTCGGATGTCGTTGGGATGGTGATTCGTTGAGCACGGGCTGGGTGAGGGTGAAGCCGTTGCGGGCGTTGGATACCGTTGCTGCGCTGCGACCGGCCGACCTGCGACGCCCCGTCAGTACTTTATTGCGTGCTTAAGAATGGTACGTGCGAGAATCGTACCTTAGCATGCTGCCGCGTGGACGGTAAGTGCTCGTACGGATTATTAACAACGCAAAGTTGCTTTACGGTGCCGACGAACCCATTAGAAAGAGACAGGTTAGAGATTAGGGTTACTGTCGGTAACCGCACTTTCCTGAATTTCTGTATGTATTCGTTGTGATATCGTATTAAAAGGAGCCAGGAAAAGCGACCCCTTTCTAATTTATATAGGGTGGTTTCTTGTAGCCGCGTCGGCACACGTAGCGTAAACGAATTAATAACATAGAAAACATTGAAACATTGAAACATTAAAGCACTGATGTAAAAACAACATTTTTTTAAACATAGAACACCGATGGATCCTGTATTTAGAACGCTGATATCCAGGCTGCTGTTGCTGTAGAGGACCTTTCCGATTGTCCTTTTATGGTGATTTCCTGATATCGCCTTCTGCAGCTAGCTCATGTAAATATATCCAGGCTACCGGAGCACGTGACTAGTCCTATTGAAGTACATCGAAAAAGCTTCGTGTTTACGAATATGTCGGTGCGGGTATACGAGGCTTGCCAGAGTGGAGCATTTTTCCCAAAAGAGTTTTGTATCGTGTCCCCTCGTAAACCGAAAGGGGGCAAAATGATACAATTTATGAAATTTGCGTATCTTCGTATGATAAATCATATTCTCACATATCAGAAAAGGTTGAATCGTAGCTGTACGCGCAAAATGCATGTAGCATTAAGCATGGCTGCGTCGCGGATGCAACGCGAGGTGTACGAGGCCGGTGATGTCCGGTATTTAAACTATTCATGCTTCTATGATTGGCTGGTTTGATGACACGGATGAATGTTCTAAAATTGATAAAGAGGTTCTCGGTAGCTTTTCGCGGTGTGATCGTAATGTATACGCATAATGGCATGTTCGAGCTTCGACGAAACGACATACCCAAGTTGCGTTCGTGAGTAGTTTGGCTTTTTTCGTAATTTTGGAGGGGTTGGGCCACACTCAATTGAGATGTTTACACAATATGAAGTAACTGGACAGTTTAATCAGCGATGCGTCGATTCTTCAGAAAATTTTAAAAGAACGGGTTCTACATCACTGGCCTACAGTTCCATGAATTGCATTGCCAGCGCTTTGAAGTACCGGAGGTTTTTTTTCCATTACCAGCAGCGAGTAGCGAGTACCAGTACTCATAACCTCCCAACCGTGAGATTGTAATCGGACGGCTGTGTAATTAAGGACCGTGGGCGGGCGGGTGGGTGGGTGGATTATTGTACTTAGTAGTACATGCCAGTAGATAATCGCTTTAGTCATGCACCTATAGGCCCGATCCGCTGCACTATACGGGTACCCGTACGGCAATAATGCTCACCGCCGAAATTCGACGCTTCGCTGGATAATTAAAGTGTTTGGTCGAAGTGGCCCCGGCCGCTGTGCCGCATAGTAGTTTTAGCCGGTCTGAGGTGCCGGGTTTAGCTTCATCGATATTCGGCAATATCGAGGAGCGGCCACCTTAGAGCTGACTCCTACTCCTCTGGCTTAATTCGCGTAGGGCGAGGCGGGCGGGAGCGATTAATCAACCGGAACCGAGCCGGATCCGGCCAGACCTCCTAACTTTGTAGTGGGATAGCCGAGGCTCCTACGACCCCCGCGGCCCACTACACCCTGACCTAGTGTCGCTTGGTCTTCCCCTTCCGTCACTCTTGCGGTTGTTTGCCCGGTGGAAGGCAACGCTTCTGTATATGGTTCAGCTGTCGCAGCATCTGTCAAAAGGCGGTACCATTATAATCAGTTGAATTATTCGTAACGCCGCTTGTGAAGCGGAGAGCGTGCGACGCGCGCGGTCGTGCCGCCCCTTCCAAAAACATTATTTCGCCGCCACTGTCACCACAGCTCCGAAGTCGACGAAATGGACTTTTTCGGAGGGCGGGGCTGGGCCACACTCAATTGAGGTGTATACAACACCGTATATTACAGTGTAAGTTTGCTCGAAGTGCCTGGCCTCTGTCGTACGGTAGTTTTAGCCAGTCTGAGGTGCCGGCTTAAACAGCTTCATCGATATTCGGCGTTATCGAAGACAAGCCAACGCTTTAGACCTGACACTCAACATACTCCACTCACAGAGTTTTAGGTTACGCCTAGGTAGATAACGGATTTCCGGCGCGCGCCCGTTTTGACACCCGTTGGATCAGCCAAGTGTACGCCGATGTTTACGTAGCTGCGTTTTACGCATCGTCATCAGCGGCGAGGTCGCCGCCGGAAAGCTAGATTGAGGAGCGCCATGTACCGTCCATCGAGCTCTGCCAATGTTGTTGCATGGTGGATGGCGGGGCGCCCCCAAACAAACCCTTCGCATGTCTTGCGGGGCACGCCGGCGTGTACGCGCTGCGTACATACAACGGGCGGGCGTCATCGGTGAAGAAGATATTCCACCGGTAAAACTCGGCCGTGTAGGCTCATGCAGCGCGCTCGTGCACGGCACGACGGTACGTACAAAGTTAGTTTAGTGCGCGTATCTCGCGTTGCGCGACGCGCCCGCCCTGGATGCTGGCTTGTAGTTATAAATTACGAATAATCAGCAGAATATGTACTACGGATGTGCGAAAATACGCATCCATTGCATCTTCTCTGCAGTCCCAAGGGCCCACATCCGCGGTCAACCGCCGACTCTGGTATGCGTTCCACAGCCAAGTGGCGAGCGTTTCACAGCCAACTTCCGGCCTGAATGGCTGGGAATCCGTGCCAAGTCCGATGTGCGGGCTGTTGCGTCCAGATACGCCCGGAAATATGCTTGCTAAATGCTACGAAACATACGGCACAGAGCTTGCCAGAAAATGTAGCTAGCCTCAACCCCGGTCGTGTAGTTGGAGGTGTTAGCAAGAAGCCACTGTCGGGGGCCGGAATACCTTCAGGTATTGTTCTAGCAGCTGCAACGGTTTGATCTGTGATGATGCGATGTCGTCTGGAATATGAGCAAAAGCGTCATGCTTACTGTCCACATTTTTCGACATTGACGCAGATGCGAATGTAGGGATGTGGGGAGTGCGCATCTCTGCAGATCTGCACATCTGAGGCTAGGTCAAATGATATGGACCCATCCTGGAGGATATGATAGTTTATCCAAAGCTGCGCTCCAGCCCGCCTCCGCAGGCATCCTAGATTTAGAAAACCTAGGCATAACTGTTAGTGGAAACCAAATAACCGACTGAGGTTGAAGCCCCGTCTGTAGATATTGCGTAATTCTCCCAAGGCAAGTGCTAGGCGTGTGCCGGGCTTACGTGCAGCCTGCTGGCCATCACCGCCGCCTCCTGGCAGGGGCTTGGCAGCGACCAATAACCGGCGCGTGCCAGCGACCGATGTTGGCGCCCATGCCAGTCACTGATAGCGGCTATTCTAGCTCCTACCGTTGTAGGCTGGTGTTCTAAATCACAGATGCAGTGTGCAATAAATATGCGCAGCAGTCCCACCGTTGTGGGAAGGAATGACACACCTCTGGCACTGCAAAACCGCAGGAAAATGCCCAGCGACGCCTCATGGCCCTCATAGGCTTCCTTAGATGACGTCATGAAACGTTGTGCTTCCATGTTGTCCGCGAATTGCCCTAGTCCAGTCCACCCACCAGCGTGATCAACAACACCAAATGGCAAACTGCACGTAAACCATTTAGGCGCGCCGGTGTCACTTCGCTCGCGTAGGTCGCGCACAAAGCCATCCGCACATTGTCCGCGCCAGAATAGACAATTCACATGCTTGTTGCATATGGCATGCGAAGCATGTTGACGTCCTGCGAGGCACTGCCCTCCGGCAACACAGCGGGAAAACGCTTCCGTACGACGCCCCGCTTTGCGAGGCCGCTAAAAAACGCGCTGCTGCGGTTCCGGTTGCTCTCGCGACGACGCGAGGTGCCCGTCCGGGCGCGGAAACATACCTCTGCCCTGCCAAAAACCCACGACGCGGGCCCATGCGAGCGGTTTCCACCACGGTAACGAGAATCACGTCGGCAGTACGAACGTGGGCTGCGTCGCGGCGGGGGTCCCATAAAACTCGCCCCCAAATTGTTCGATAATCGCTCACACGGCGGTGCACCTACCACTACATCTCACCGACGACCGCGGGCAACCGCCAGCTCGGCAACGACCCCGTGGCCAATGCCGAATTGCATACGGTTTGGGCTACCGCAGCCCACTTGGCCGCCCGCGTTGCGGTGGCGGCCACCTCTTGTCTCGCCTAATTATTCGTAGTCAGCCTCGGGCGGGATTATCCGGGCGACACTATTTTGATTTCTCCGCGAGGAATATTCCGCCACCATAGTGCTCACGCCCGTCGCAGCATCATCTGCAGCTGAAACGCTGCCGGTCGACTAGTTCGAGGTATTGCTCCGACTCCTCATGCCGATATCGCCAGGTGCGTATGACCCACCTATAGGTGGAGCGCCTCGAGAGCTAGCGCCGTGCATGTGCTGCAATAAGGCATGGCGCGGTGCGTACGCCACCACATACGACGGGCCGTTGTCAGCGGAGGGACCGCATGCCTGGTAACTTCGTCCGAATGAGCGTACGCATCGCAATCGTGCGTGGCGAGACGGTATCAGGTTACTTCGGCTGCCCTCAAAGATTGAGGTTACGCCGTAGACCACGGCACCCGGTTTTAACCGTTGCTGGTTCACCTAGGTGTACGCCGGTTTGTACGTAGTTGCGTTGCGCTCATCGCAACGTTATCAGCATGATCAATGCTCCACTGCCGGTAAGCTAGTTCTGGATATTTTTCGACCCCCGTGCCGATATCCGCGGGTGCCTCAGCCCAACGCATAAGTGGGGTGCAACAAGAACTAGCGCCTCGCAGGTCCTGCGAGGCACGCCGGAGTGTACGTGCCGCGTACGACGGGGCGTAATCTACGGAGGGACATGCGACCCTATGCCAGATGCCAACGTCGACCGAGTGTGCGTAGTACGCATCGCGATCGTGCATGTCGCGGCTGTACGAAGCAATAATCCCAAGGTAAAGTTCATCCAAGCGCGTACTTGTGTCAATATGGCTGTACGCATCGCTATCGTGCATGGCGGCGCGCTGATATCAGTACGAGTTTACCTCGGTTGCTGTCCCTCCGCAAAGATTTAGGTTACGCCGTAGCCAACGGCGCCCGAAATAGAACCACCCGCTGGTCAAGCGAGGTGTACGCCGGCGTGTGCGCATTCGCGCCCATCGCAGTGTCATCAGCATCTGAACTGCTGCCGGCAGCAAGCTACAACCCCTCATACCGATATCGCTGGGTGCGTACGACCAACGCATAGGCGGAGCGCGACGAAAACTAGCTCCTTGCATGCTCTGCAGGGCTCGTCGGCGCGTACGCGAAGCGTGTGACCGGTCGCAATCAACTGAGAGACCTTGTGCCGGTACACTTCGTCAAAGCCAACGTACGGCCGTACGCATCACGATATCGATCGTGCGTGGCGCGATACTACGAGGTTACATCGGCCACCTCTCAGATTTTTGGGTTACGCCGTAGACAACGGCGCCCGAAATACGAACACCCGCTGGTCAAGCTAGATGTACGCCGGCGTGTACACATTTGCGCCCGACGCGGCGTCATCGGCAGCGTGATCCGCTGGCGGTAAGCTAGTTCGACGTTATTCTCCGACCCCCGTGTCGATCTCCACAGGCGCGTATGACCTGATACATTGTCGACGCACGACGAGAACTAGCGCCTCACAAGTCATGTAAGGCACGCCGACGTGCACGCGCTCCGTACAACGAGGTGCCGACTTCAAGTGAGGGACTGAGGGACCGACAGCATATGAACATCGTCCGTGTCAGCGTACATGGATGCATCGCAATCGTGTGTTGCGCGACGGTACGAGGTTAATCGCCACTTCGGCTGCTCTTCTGTAGAGACTTAGACTACGCCGTATACAACGGCGGCCGAATTAACACGACCCGCCGATCCTGCAAGGTGTACGCCGGCGTGTACGCAATTGCGTGTCTCGCGGCGTCATCAGCAGTGTGCTCCGCTGCCGGTAATGGATAGAGCTATTTTGACGTACTTCTTTGACCCCGTGCCGATATTCACGGGTGCGCATGGCCGATACGTTGCCGGGGCGCAACGAGAACTAACGCCTCGCGGGTCCCACGGGGCATGCCCGCGTGTATGCGCCGCAATCGACGAGGTGTTCTCAGGAGAGGGACAACCTGCCGGCGCTCCACATCTCCGTCGTGTGGGCGCACATGCCATATGTACACCCTTCGTATGTACACCCGTATGTGCGCCCTTCGGCATCGCTTAGCAAACGGCGCAGCTAATCGATCGCGGAGTTTCATACGCTTCTCACACCGCGCAGCTTGGCCACCAGCGTTGTTAGGGTTCCCATGTGAGCGCGCCCCTCCGTCGCTGTCGGCGACTCGAATTGGGTGCCATGATACGGACGGGCAGTGGTGCTGAGGGATCCCAGAGCGGGTAGAGGCGAGACGGGAGTTTTGTCGATATCTCAGTTATTAAACAGCCGGAGCTGAGCCGGATCTTCCAGACCTCGTGACTTTGTAGTGGGTTAGCCGAGGCTCCCACGACCCCCGCGGACGACTACACCCTGACCTAGTGTCGCTTGATCTTCCTCTCCCATCAATCCTGCGGTTGTTTGCCCGGTGGAAGGCAACGCTTATGCACCTGGTTCAGATGTCGCTCCATCTGTCGGGAGGCGTTACCATAATTAGTTAAATTATTCGGATCGCCGCATGTGAAGCGGAGAGCGCGCGACGAGTCAACGCTGCCGTGCTGCCGCCCCTTCCAAAAATATTATTTCGCCGCCACTGTCACCACAAGTCCGAAGTCGACAAAATAGACCATTTTGATTGGTGTATATCATACGGCATATCGGAAGATGGCAGTCGCGCTGTATCCGCACCGTTCTTTACATGCTGATCGGGATGCACTGTATGTGGACCATTTCTATTCCGTTCCCAACAGGATCTTCCAGCACGATAGCCGTTCTCTCCCACCGCGCACTCACCCAGCACTAGCGCGTGTCCCTGAGAGGGTAATCGGTCATCGCCGCCGTACATGCAGAGCACGCACATGAGGCGTGGTTCGACGAATTTGAAGCGCTCGTCATGGAGGTGAGACGTTCGGTTTTTCATGTGGGACACGATGTGAAATATTATGTATAATCATGCATTATTCATATGTATATGTTTACATATAAGTGTAAATGATCCGAGGGTCGGATATATAAGTGTAAATGATCATGTGACCCCCAAAGAAAATGTTGAACAACAGAGAAATGCTGGCAGCGCTTGTTTGTCGGCTACAAATCGACGGCAGCCAGGGTGCGGGAATTCGGGGTGCGGGCCGACCCGCCGGTCATCTGATGTCAATTCATAGGTCCCAATATCAACGAAGGTTGCACGGATGTATAGAGAACAACATTTGTCCTCACTCCTGACATCATTGTCACACATATATGGCATTGCCCACGGATAGTAGTTGTATTACGAACGAGACTATACCGGAATTACCTGTTCCTCCACATAATATCCACCACTTTCACCGCCGGCGCGGGCAGTAAACGTACCATACATTGCGAAGTTGCTTGTGCGGCATTAAAAGTTCTCAAACACACAGTCAATGCATGCGTTACTCTTCGTTCTAAATCACATGCCCGTGCAAAGACTGCATAATGTCCAATTTTCGAGTCTGCCACTCTAGAGAGACGTGGTCGCACGTTAGATAAGATGAATTTGGGAATGGCTTTTTCTAGTCAAATGAATACCCAAATTTTCGGCTCACGGAATCTTAAGAGAAGAATTCATACGAATGAAATGTTTAAAAATGCATTCTCGCAGGCCTTTAGTCCTACACTCAATGCCAAACACAAAACATTAAATAAGCATTTGGAACTGACAAGGCATTTGCCCATGATCTTTGCACTATTACCACAGCAAATTTCGTTGAATTAAGTATATTTAAAGTGAAAGAAGTATGAGGGAGCGCACGGTGAGTAAGCGGACGCTACACTCCCGTTCATGGTGCCGTGCCTTCGTAGTCCATGTGGAGGCGGTTGCACATGTCTCTCAAGAGTGGACAGAGTGACGATATGGATTGGCTTCCGGTCCACTTTGGATTTTTTACTTGGCGCAATGCCGGAGCAAGCCAGTCTTGGCTTCGACTTTGGTCAGCTTTGGAGCAACTTCGGGTTTTTTGCTTGGCCGTGTGCCATAGCAAGCCACTCTAGGCTTCGGGCGGGTGCATGTAACACACGAACACACACACACACACACACACACACACCACCACCACCACCACCACCACCACCACCACCACAAACCGCGTGCAATAATATGCGGACAGTCAACTGGGTGCACGACGTCCGGGTGTTGCGGCCTTTTCATGTGTGCGGGGAACAAGGTGCGTGTACATCAGACTTCACCGGGCTGAAACGGCAAAACTGCTAATACTACGATAGAATGTGCGCTTTTGCCCAAGGGCAGACACAGCTGAGGACGATTTACTAGGGTTTCCGCTGACTGTGTCACACATACCAGCCGCAAGGCAATTCCGGCATTTGAGCCCGAGTCAATATGTCAACTGAATCATCTGAAGTTCACACCGATGTCAAGTGCTTCGAATGTGTCGTTAATATCATTTGCTGCCTTTGCTCATATTTGGTCCGGTTTCGGTCAACTACTTTGGATTATTTGCTTTGGCGCAGTACCGGATGAGCAAGCCAGTCCAGACTTCAACTTTGGTCAGCAGCTTTGGATCAACTTCGGATTTTTTACTTGGCCCTATGACGTATATCAAGCCAGTCCAGGCTCCGGAGTGCATGTTACACACACACACACACACACACACACACACACACACACACACACACACACACACACACACACACACACACACACACACACACGCACGCACACACACACACACACACACACACACAAACACGCACGCCACTACCACCACCACCATTGCAAACCGCATGCACCAATGCGGGACAGCTGGGTGCACGACGTCCAGGTGTTGCGGCCTTTTACCCGAGCGGGGAGTAACATATTTGGTCAGCTTTCGGTCAATTTTGGATTATTTTGCTTGGCGCAATGCTGGAGCAAGCCAATCCATGCTTCAACTTTGGTCAACCTACTTCGGATCAGCTGCTTGTGGATCAACTTTGGAAATTTTTGCTTGGCCCTATTATGCCATAGCCAGCCAGTCCAGGCTTCGGAGTGCAGGTATTTCTTTCTGCTCTTGATCGAACATGAACACAATCATTACATACATATGCACACGCGGTGCATGGTTGTACATTGCATTTTTTGCAAATGGTGATGAGCTGTATAAAATAGCACATCACATATGCACATAAATCAATCGATTGCAAGGCAAACCAGTGAAGTCACATGTTTCTCTACGAGGGTCAAAAGTAAAGACATTAAAGCGGTGTCACAGTTAAGGAAATACAAGCATATCTGCACAGTGTCTTGCCATAATACTCCGATGATGATGTTGCATTCAAATATTCTATGTTTGGATGAATGCTGTGCAAACCACGTTCTTCCCATCATGTGTGCTCTGTCAATGAAAAAACTTATTCACTTTCTTCTCATTTGCCTTTTGTCGTATTTGGTAAGCTTTCGGTCCATTGGGGTTTTTGCCTGGCGCAATGCCGGAGCATGCCAATCCATGCCTCAATTTTCATCAACTTCCTCAAGTTATGGTCAGATTTGGATTTTTTGCTTGGCGCAATGCCGGAGCAAGCCAGTCATGGGTTCAACTTTGGTCAGCTTTGGTAAATTTCTCGTGAGGTTTGGGTTTTTTGCTTGGCGCTAAGCCAGTCGCAGGCCATTTCAGGCTTCGGAGTGCAGGCAACACACACACCACTGCAAACCGCGTGCACTAGTGCGGGACTATTGGGTGCACGACGTCCACGAGTTGCGGGTCAAAGGGCCCAATAGTGTTTACCGGGCTGAAATGGTCAAAATAGTAACACTGCAACAGACTGTGTGGTTTCCCAAGGGCAAGCACGGCTGAGGACGATGTACGATTCTAGGATTACGGTGACTGTGTGGGACACAACATGCATGCCCAAGGCAATCCCGGCCTTCGAGCCCGAGTCAATATGTCAGCTGATAAATTTCATTCTCTCGAATGTGTTAGCAGCCATGTCCTCCTGCACATACCACACCACATAATTAGATCGAGTACTCCATTATAGACTTTACTCATGATGTAAATCTAACCTCTATACTTTTTGAACAAATCACACTATGTATACACGCGGGTGCACACTGTCAAACTTATCGTATACCTAATTTGAGTTTTCTGACCCAATATTATCCACTTTCATACATGTAAATACACGTCATTTTTCATACTACAGCATGTCACGCAACGACGAGGACAATGACGACACTGAACATATAACCAACGGGCATCGATTCACATTTGTGGTAAAATAAAGAGAGAACGAGTTACAGCGTTCGGTGCCGTGCCATGGGCAGCTAAAATTCCCGATATGTACGTGACCACATAGTCGGACTCGAAATTTTCGTACACATAAATTTTGACTCAATATTATACACTTTCAAACAACTTCGTGAACATTAGTTGTCATACTACAGGACGGCGGCGTTCGAGAGGCTGTCGAAGCGGCCAAAGAAACACATGCTACCGAAGGACGGGTAGTTATACCTTACAGAGACGTGGTACCAGGTGGAACAGTGCCCGAACGTCCCGGACCTCAAGAAGTATGTCGTACCCTGCTGCCCGTGCGACGACCGCTGCCCTCGCTACAATCTGACACGCTCGACACCCGAGTCACTGCACCACTACCCGCTTCCCGCCACGACTGAACCGTGCAAGTTTTACTACGACTTCAACGTATGTGAGGTTATGCGCCCCCCCCCCCCCTTTCCGTTTGCCCCCACTCGACAGCATTGTCAGCGCATAGCGTAATTGAATTATTGTTGCTGTTGCACGAAACATGCTGCAGATGGCAAGGCAATTTCATGGGATGAAGAATGGGCTGTGCGCAAAGGCACATTATCATGCAAAGACCAATGCATCAATGGGTTTTGGAACTCGCCGCGCGTTGTCATATGCATCAAATGTGATGACGCGACGGAGCATAACCAGCATGTTATGGGTTACTATTACGAAGTCATATCGATGGATCAACATGTTCCACCATCGCGAGACATATATACAAGCAAAGCGCAATATACTACATGTACTCGTACTGGTACTCTGCATATACATGCTCATCGTAGTATCATATTGGCGCGCCTCTATCTCCTCCCAGATGGACACATAACAAAGCCGCCGTTACCAGGCACACGTCCACAATGCTGCTGCTTGTTTGTCGGCGGTGGGAGCGGTACTTGTAGTATAATGCCAGTAGAACACCAGAAGTATACTATGGTAGCACATAAATAAATAAAGCAGACATTGCCTCACACATACTGAGGCGGGCCCGCCGCGTGCGAGCCACTGCTGTTCGCTGTTCTGCTGTTCACTGTGCGCGGACTTTTAAACACGGACTAGCCGCTAAGCGGGCGCGGGCTCGGATGCGACTAAGCACCGCGCACAAAGCCACACTATGACCTTATGTAGTCCTTACTGCGCGCGTATACTGCGATTTTTGTGCATTTTCTTGCTGCGAACCCGCAATTTCCGTTTTTTCCATTAGCGGGCAGGCATCGAAGATTTTTGAAGCGCGTACGCCAATCGCGGCCACGGGCTCGCGACGCAAGATAGCCGCAACATGACGCCGCATGTTTTCAGAGTAGGGCATAGAAATACCCTATATATCCTTACACCGCATACATGCGACGTCGCGCATTTGCATCTGGCAAGTAGCATTTCACAAATGTAATTTCACCGATGCAAATGCGTATACGTCCACCATACGCCATCGCATTAATTGTGCGACTACTAGGGGCGGCTAGCTCGAGGGACGATGAGGATATATGCCCACAGGGCGGCAATATCAGTTTTGGCGACATGTGGCGTGCAGTCTGTGCACGGAATAATTGAGACCCACCCGTTCATTAATTTTGAAGCCTGTAGTACTGCCACATTGGCGCGCCTCTCCTCGCTGAGGGACACAGCAGAACAAAGCCGCCGTTACCAGGGAAACGTCCACAGTGCTGCTGCTGCTATGTCGGCGGTGGGAGCAGTACTGGTAGTATAATACCAGTAGAACACCAGGAGTAGAATAATACTGCCTATCGTAACACAGAAGCCGCCGAAACATAAATGCCATCGCACGGGATCCCAGAAACCACAATGGCACATGAAGCAACCGCGAAGTGGGCGCATTGATACGCGTGGCATCAACAGGTCCGGGCGATTGGGCGTCTACACACTATTTGTTTGCCATGGACACCGTTATGTTCCCACAGTATTGTCGTTGTCAGTTGCTTCCTATTGTCACCACTGCGCACCCATGTCTAGGCAAACGTGTGAACATCAGCACACCCCGCGCGCGCGCCACCACAGCTTGGCACCAAGCGGACGCTCTGATTGTCGCGGGGCTCATCACATACCGCCGATGGCTCGGTTGGCGCAGATGCTCGGTGATGCGATTACACTTCGGGAGCGCCCGGCACCAAAGGTCGGCAGAATACAGGGGCGGATTGGACTCAACGTGAGGGAGCACACCGCCATGGCGCCCATCACCACATTGACATTCGCATAAGTTATTCGCGCACGCGCGCCACTTGGATCAACGCCTTCACACCACAGGGTACGCTGAGCCGTCTTCCCGGTATAGGCGCCGACTTGGCGTCCTGGCGGGCGGCTGCCCATTTCCATCCGGTGGTGCGGGTCCCCTCGCAGGGACGCCGTCCGTTGAGGGGCGGCCCGCGGCACGCGAGAGGGCTCTCAGCCCGAGCGGCCGCCGCCGCCAAACGCATGCGCCGCGTAGCTGCCCGCCTGCAGGTGCTGCACGCCGCCCCATCGCAGCAGCGCCCAGCGGCCGGGCTCCACGAGGAGGGAGTTGATGCTGCAGTTGATGCTGGGCGCGCCGGAGCAGTGGCCGGCCGCCAGGCAGTGCAGCTGCGCCAGCACGCCCCCGTGGGTGACCACAATCACGCGCCCGCCTGCGCAGGGTCGCCTCCCCTTAGGCCCATCCGTGTCAACTGCAGGAAGCCCCCACACAAACGACGGCATTCGCGACTGCCCGGTCCCGCGTACAACGCGCCTCCATACATGTGTTTGCATAGGTGTTATTTCACTGTGGTATGATGCAGCCAGCCCCGCCCGATACAAGGCGGCCGGGTTTATCCGTGCACCCAGCCGTTTGCATTCCGCTTTATTCACCGCGTGACTCCGCTGAACCGAGGCGCGCGGTGGCGGTGTGGCCTGGTCCACCAGCAGCGGAGTAGCGGTGCACGCCACCCGAGCCCAGTCACCGCAGCAGCGGCGTCGTTCCGCTCCGACTGGCAGTGAGAACCCAAACAGCAGCCGGGCACTGACCTGGATGCTTCCTGGCAATGTCATCGATGGCGCCCTGGGCCCGGCTCGCCAGGTCCTCCACGCTCTCCCCGCCACCCTGGAGGTACATGGATACGGATATGAAGGGGGGTCAGCGCCGGCGAGCTCGTCCTTCTTTCTTACGGCGGTGATCTCGCCTGGGCCTGTGCCCCCCTCCTCACTCCCAGCACTGGCACCCTCGCATCAGCCAGTCGTTACCGGGACTCGATCTGCATCGCTGCCGTTCAGGAGGGCGCTCCAAGCGGCGGGCTCCTGCGGGGCACCGGCAGCGCGGGCTATCCTCATTTGCCATCGCCGATTGAACGTGCAACGGGTGGCTTGGCGGGTCGGGGTCGGGGTTGTGGGGTTGGGGGTGAGGGTGGGGGGGAGGGGGGGGGGGGGTTACCATGAGGTGCGCCTCGCCCTTGGTGAGCCCTTGCAGCACGCCCAGGTGCCGCTCCCGGAGTGCCTCCCGAGTGCACAGCTGCGAGGACCAGCCGCAGAGCGCAGCGCTCCCCGTGAGCCGGTGGCCTTCACAAGCGGCCAGGAGTCATGGCATGGGGAGGAGGAGGGCCGGGGCACCTGCAGGTCAAGCGCTGCCGCGATGGGTTGTGCCGTCTCGACGCATCGGCGCAGATCGGAGGAGTACAACGCCTCGACGGGCTGGCAGACGCACCTCTCGGCCAGCGCCGCGCACACCTGTGGGCGGGCCATGCAGGGTGCCATGCCGGCAGCTGAGGCTGCGCATTGTGGCAGGCACTCTGATCATGCCTGTAGCCGGGCGCCATCGGGCGGGGCGGGGCTGATCGGCCCGCAGGGACAGGGAGGTTGATGGGGCTGCTGGGCGCGCAGACCCGCCTCGCCGATCTTGCTGTTGCCGCAGGGGTCTAGCAGGGTCACAGTGGGAATGTGCTATGTGCCCCCCTTTTCAGTGCTGCGGCTACCGTCATGGCCCAGGTAAGGAGGGCAAGAGGCCGGGGGGGGGGGGGGGGGGGGGGGGGGGGCGGGGGGGGCTTGGTGGGCGGTCGCGCCTGCTGCGCCTGCTGCCGCCCAGTGTCATTCAGTGGCGGGTCCAGCTGCCCCTGCAGGCGATGCTCCGCGTTCCAGGACGTCTCGCCGTGCCGTATGAGCAGCACCTCCACCGCGCTTGGTGAGCGGCTGTGCAGCAGCTTGCGCGCGCGCTGGCCAGCAAGGGGAGGGGGGGGGGGGGGGGGGGGGGGGGGGGCGCACATCGGAGAGGCGAGCAGACAGAGCTCGGTGGCTCAGTCTGCTATCAGCTCTCCCTAGCGTAGGTGCCCTCTCGGTAGCATATATTTCAATCTCCAGCCAAGGCCCGCCTGGAAGCTATTGCCCAGCGCCCCGCCACAACGGAGCCTCACCTGCTCCTCCTGCAGCGCTCGCCGGTGCGCCCGTAGCCGCTTCTTCTCCGCCGCCGCCTGCGCGGCTGAGTCGTCCATCAACGCCCCCCCCCCCCCCCCCCCCCCCCCGCCCCCCCCGAAAAAAAAAAACACAAACACACACACACGCACCCTTCGTGCGCAGTAGACGTGCGCTTACTAGCTGCGGAGCTGGTCTGCCCTTGTGTCGGCGAGCACCGTCACTGTCAGACCTGCGCGATGCTGCCCTAACGCATATCGCGAGTGACGCCACCTCAGTCGCGATGTACCGCGCGATGACTACGGATCATGTAATGCTTACGACCCTGTACAGGTACGGGCAGTGTCGCTTTACCCTCATCAGGATTTTTGGTGTGATACTGGTACTAGTGGGTCGCTACCAGTCACTTTAAAAATAAAACGAAGGAGGCGATGTTACGCACAACAGTATGTTATAGTTGTACTGTATGTCTGTATCCGCTGTTTGCCGTAATACCGTAGAATTATTCAGCATGAATACCGTAGAATTCAATACATTCTCCCCCGACCCCCAGCCTCTGGCTGTGGCGTGGCCGGTGGGGGTTCAGCACCGTGGGGCGTCCTCTGGCCCCTCCAGGCCCCTCTGCTAGGGGGTCTCCCGTGGGGGTCGCGGTCCCGGCGGGGGCGGCGGTGGTGGTGGGCGCGATGGCGCGGGTGCAGTCGTCGACGCCCGGCGGGGGCGTTGACTGGCAATTCCGGTGTTGCGATGGCGGCTGCGGACGCACCTACCGGCGGCCAGCCCCCTTGTGCACGCACGTGAACCACGGGATGGAGTCCGACGACCCGGAGGTAGCTGCCATGCACCTCGCCTACGCTACGACTTTCGACCCTTCTGTGTATCTGCGGTGCGTCCCACGAGACGGCTGCCCGCGCTCGGGCCACCACGTGTTCCATGGCGCGCAAGCGGCGGCCCGTGCCGCCACCTGCCAGTTCTGTACCCCCCCTCCTCCCACGGCTCCGCCCCCCGGTGTGGCTCTCCCGGCGTCGGCAGCTGGCGTGCGGGCGCTGCAGCGCCAGCACGCGCCGGCTCCTGCCTCAGCCGCTCACGATGCCGCTCTCGCGGCCACCGCTCGGTGGTGCGCTACCAGCGATGTCTACCGCAAGATGCCCCGTACGCCGCTGCGGGGCACGGCTGTCGGCGTCTGTCCCGCAGCTCGGCCTGTCCTCTTCCCCCTGCTAGACCGTACGCTGGCCTATGCTGACCGCTTCCCTCCTACCGACGACCGGTCGTACGGGGCCGAAGGCGCTGTCTGCGTATTTGCGGGGCTACTACTGCGACCCTACCCATCCAGCAGCCCCGCAGTTGTGCGGAAATTGGCGGAGCGGCGAGTGCGGCTGTGGGAGGCAGGGGATGCTGTGCGCGCCGGCTTCTCGGTGTGCGGGATGCAGCAACTGTGGCGCGAATCGCGGGATGGCAGCGAGTTACATAATTACCAGATGGAGGCGGGTGAGCTGCCGACGACCACATCTCGGAGTGCCCGCCGACGGAAGCGCCGGCGATCTGCGAGGGCGCGGGCTGCTGCTGCTGAGGCTGCGGAAGGGGGCGCCGATGCTGCGGCTGATGGGGTGCCGCCGGCGGTGGTGGATGCTCACCGCCGGGCGGCGAAACTCACCGCTGTGCAGGAGCTGCGCCGCGCTCGCCAGGCGCTGGACACTGCTGACCTCGGCATGGTGTCTGACGCCGCTGCGGCGCTCCCTGCCCTCGATGCCCTCCATCCGCCTCCTGCTGCCACCAGCCCGGAGTACTCTCCCCCCGAAGAACCACCGGACCTGCAACGGGCGCCGCCGTCGTGGGGCGACAATGCGGATGAGGTTATGCGGTGGGGGGAGGACCAGCGGCGGGTTCTGCGTCGTGCACCCCGCCTTTCCGCAGGGCATGTGGACTGGTGGCGTTGGGAGCACATCAGGGACCTAGACGTACCTTCATGGCGCCTGTGGGTGAACCGCTGCCTGGCGGGGCGGTGCCACTCGCGCACTGCGGCTTTCTTGGCGAGTGGCTCCGTCTTTGCGCTCCACAAGGACGACCCCGCCGCGCGCGAGGAGCGGCAAAAGAGCGGCGAGCCGCTGCGAGTACGCCCGCTCGGCGTCGGCTCCGTGCTGGTGCGCCTGGCCTCCGCCCACGCTCTGGGGCAAGTGGGTGCGGATGCGCGGGAGGTCATGGGCCCGGTGCAACGCAGCTTTCAGTCGGGAGCTGGCTGTGAGACGGCGTATATGAGCATGCGGGTGGCGCTGCAACTTTTCGGCGGGCGTGGTACTGGTGGGAAAGGACTACTACTCCTGGATATTCGGAATGCCTTCAATGAGGTATCCCGGGGTGCGATACTTTACGGCTTGCTTCAGCACCCGCGGCTACATGGCCTGATCCCTTTTTTCCAGATGTTGTACGATCGCCCTAGCGACCTGTACTACTACGCGACGGATGATCCCGGTACTTTGCGCGCCACCCTACAGTCTCGTACGGGTGTACGCCAGGGTGATGTCCTGGCCCCGCTATACTTCTGCCTCGCTATCGCGGGCCCAGTGCAAGCGGTTGTGGCTCGTACCGCCGCTGATACTTTTTGCCAGAGTTTTGCGGATGATTGTGGCGCGGCCACTGCCGCGGCCCACGTTCCGCGCGTTTTCGACGAGTACTGCACGGAGCTTTCCAAAGTCGGACTGGTGGTACAGGACAGTAAGACGCGGTACGTTCGTCACCCCGGCGACAGCGAGTCCGAGTTGCGGACAGTACGGGAGAAGTTGGCCCCGGGAGGATTTCGGACCCCGGCCGATGATCCTGTCCAGGATGGCGCCGTGTACCTGGGTGCTCCTATTAGCCATTACCCCGAGTGGATGACCGGCGCGTTGGGGCGGCGCCGGGAGGCCCACGCCAAACTGTTGGAGCGCATCGCCTCCTTTGGGACGTCGGGATACGGCTGCCACCATGGGGCCATGCGGTTGCTGGTCGTATGCGCGGTGCGGCAGACTGGCTTCCTCAGCCGCCTGATGCCGCCGTCGGAGCTGGACCCTTTCTTGGAGGCCGTGGACGCCGCCAACATTTCGGCTGCGTTTTCGCTGCTTGGCCTGGACGCTTGCGACCAGTCTACACCGCGCATGGAGGCTGCAATCGTTCAGATGAGTATGCCCGCGGATTTTGGCGGTCTGAATCTGGCCTTGCTGCAGTCCGAGGCCCCTGCGGCGTATTATTCCGCGCAATCGGTTGTCCTGCCAAAGCTGGTACGGGAGTACGGGCCCGCCCTTGGCCCCTTATACGAGGCGGTCCGCGCCGAGGTGTCGTCCGTGGCTACGAGTGCTTTGCCATGGGCGCGTGAGACGCGCCGCGTGTACGAGAATGTACGGGCCCTAACCACGTTACCGCAAGAAGATGTGCGGCGCGCACGCGCGGCGTATGGGCACGCCCACGAGATCTTCGAGTTACTTACGGTCAGTAATGCTACGACCACCGCTGCATCGGATCCAGCAGCTGGTACTACGATCCGTACGGGTACGAGCACTAGCGGAGGATTGCGCGTCACCACATCTCCTTTTACGGCCACTCCTCTTGGAGTTGGTACTGGTGAGGCCGCCTCTGCTGCCCAGCAATTGCTTCCTATCGGTGGTACGAGTACCGCCAATACCGTTACTACATGCGCTTTTGTAGCTCTGAAGATACCGTCGCCGGGCGAATTAGTGGCACACCCTCCGTCAGCAGCCACTGTTTCCCTCCCAGAATCGCTGCCAGGTTCTACTGCTCCGCCCTCGGGTACGGGTTCGGGTGCGACCTCCGATGATCAACCCACGACCAGGGTTGTCCAACGCCACCTCAGCCGTGCGATTCGCTTGCGTGACTTCGTGGCCCTCGATCTTAGCTTCCAACGTACTGGTGCAGCGGCCTCGCGACTTGATACCCTGCGCCTGTACAGCGCGTGCGGGCCGGGCTCCCTATCGCTTTTCCAGTCGGATCACGAGTCCGCCCGCAAGATTCCCCATGCTGCTTATGCGGCCGCCGCTGCGCGGGTACTGGGCCTTTGCCCGCGCGGAGGTTCCGCGCTTGTCACTTGCCCTGGCCCAACGTGTGGTATTGATCCCTTATGGCTTCGCTCTACGGATGGCTCGAACCGGAGCGCTACGGATTTCATCGTGGATCATCTACCCATATGCCCCGTAGCGAACTACAAGCACCGCATGCATACCGCTTTGAAGAATTTGTGGGCATCTGTGGCAATTGATGCGGGGGCGGTGCTTGACCGGGACCGCTCGGGAGCCGGCGACTTGACCCTTGAGACGAGTGGGCTGCGCCCAACGGACCGCTCGCGGCCGTCAGACATGACGCTGGCGGGGTGGGGAGGGGCAGCGTGCGATTACATGATCGACTTCGCGTGCGTGTCCTCCACGACCCCCACTTGGAGCAACGATCCCCGCTGGTGCATCCCGGGAATCGCGGCGACCGAGGCGGAGCATGCTAAGTTGGCAGCGGACCGGGCGTCTTCCGCCCCAGTGCAGGGTGTTCACCGGTACTACCCTTTTGTGGTTGAGGACCGCGGCCGACTCGGGAAGTCCGCTTTGACTGTGGTCTACATCTTCGCGGTGCTGTTGGCTGTGCGCAACTTCCCTGGCGGTCCTTCCGCCCCGACCTCTTGCTTTCTTCGTGGTCAATCCGTTCAGGCACTTCGAAACTTTGTCGCCGGCCAACCTGCTGAGTTCCGCCGTCACCTGTCGCGCACACGGCGGGGGCTGTTGCAGCGGGTCTCGGCTTGCGTGCATGGTACCCTGGGCGGCATTCTCTCTGCCGGTGTGCAGATGGCCAAGTCTGATGCGTGTGCTCGTGCCCACTCTGCGTCTTCTCATGTTACTGCTTCCACCCCGCAGTCGTTGTAGAGGACCTTTCTGATTGCCTTTTATTTTGGTGATTTCCGATATCGCCTTCTGCTGCTAGCTCATGTAATTAATAAATACCGTAGAATTCAACGCTACACGGACGGCGGGCGGCGGCTACAATATGTAGCGGTCATATTGAGAATTATGGAGGTTTGAATTGCACGAGGCTGGATACGAGGGGTGTTACCTGACGTTACAAATTCCGCCGTACGCGCTAGGACGCTGCTGCCGTGTGCCCACGTCCATCCCTCACTCCAATATGACGACGCCCCACGACGCGGCGGTGTCTCCACCTTCTGCCTTTGCGCCAACTTCCAGCTAGCACGACGGCATCGAGAAGTCTCGCAAAGTGACACACGATCTCACAACGACGTTCGACGCCAGCCGCTCGCCGCGACGGCAATAATGATAGCATGCCGTACTATGGACGACACACAGTTGCATGACGACTTGTACGATTCGGAGGGGATGCGGGGGAGGTTCGACAGAATGACACCGCTAGCCTCATTGGGCTGGTGCAGCGGATGCTGCTGCGACTCGACGAGCTAGACTCCCGCACCTCTTCCATTCAACAACCAACGCTGCAGAAACCTCTTCCCGCGACGCCAGCCGACGGCCTCGAGGGTTACGACGAGGAGGATGACCCTCTCCCCGGTTTCCCTGCAAAATTTCCAGGCCACGCGGCATTCATCGACCCGCACGACTGGATCGACAACCTGCCACGAGCATACGCCGAGTCTATGTCTCCCGTATGACTCACCAATAACCAAAGGTTGTGGAACCCACGCAACGACGAGTGGGACCGCCACCTCACCGACGAGAAGAAGCACGCGACGCGCGACGAGTATCGGACGCCACCTGTTGTGCTACTATATATGGAGTCTTTACCGCCTCTGCGCACGCGGCGCTCACGGGCGATGTGGTAACGCTTCGCGCGAAAATCGCCACCGCTCGCGACACCGCGGACGCCAACGACCTACTCGACTCCGCGACTCGCACGATCGCGACGTGCCGGCATGCTGCTGAAGACCGTCTTTATCACCTACCTCCGGCGTTTCAAGTGCAAGACTGCGCTTACCGGCGAGGATCAAGTCGCCGAGCGCCTTATCTATTCCCGCTTCTTCGACACCACCGCCGCCGAGCGCTCCAACAATGGCGTCGACGGCCTCCTCAACGCCCTGGACGACTAACGACTCGAAGTCAACCTCCACCAGGCGGCCACGGCGCAGGCCGCCGCGCAATTCAAGGACGGCGGCAACGGAGGGAGTAGAGGCGGCAGCGGCGGCAACATCCGCATCAATGAGCATGACCACATAAAACACGCAGACCGAGCCACCAAGGAGAGGGCGGACAAAAACAAGGACAAAGACAAGATCAAGGGCAAGCCTCAGCCCGGCAACCCTGCGAGGAAGACTGCTACCCCTCAGGCCGTGGAGCAGAACTGACGGTGTGCCCCGCCGTTCCGAGTCATATGCTACCCGAGCTACATGCGACACCGCGCGCGGCGGCAATGGCGGCAGTTGCAAGACATCGGGGCGAGCGATCAAGTCCTGATCCCCTTTAAGCACAACCGCCCCCACGCAACTTCCACCACGGCATCACCCTACAGGACGCTATCCCGGCGCAGCTCACCTTCCTCGAGGGCGAGCTTGCCGGCTTCGTGGAGTCCGGCGCGTGGGAGTTTGGCACCTGCCACAAGTGGGTGTCAAGACTCTTTTTAGTGCCCAAGCCCGGCGTCAACCAGTGGCGCCGCATCATCGACCTCCGCGTGCTCAACTCCTACTATGTGCGAAAGCGGCTCAAGATGAAGACCCTACTGGGAGTGCGCCACCTCACCAAAAAAGGAGACTAAATGTTCTCCATCGACCTTCAAGACGGCGTTTATGCTCTAGGCATATCGGAGAGGCGGATCGAGACTACTTCACTGTGGACGTCCGAGGCCAGTTCTACATGCTCGCGGGTCTGCCAATGAGTTGGAGCCTCTCGTCCTATTACTTCGTCACGCTCACCCAAGTATTCATCACCCATCTCCGGAAACCCGAGCCCGAGCCCCCCCTCATCGTCTAAACAGCCCACACGGAACAAGCGCTATACCTCCGGCGGACCGGGTGATGGAGGGGAGTGCGCATCCAACCATACGTCGCCGACTTCCTCCTCTTCTCCGCGTTGATGGAGCAGGCGCTCCACCTCCGTCAGCAGATCGCCAGCCTCCTCGACGCCTTGGGGCTGCAGCGGAACCCCACAACGGGCTTATGGGAGCCCTGCAAGTTCGGCCGGCACTTGGAAATGGACATCGACTCAGCGTCAGGCATGTTCTACGCACCGACAGACAAGTTGGACCGGCTCTCCCGGCATGCCCCCCGGCTCATCGGCCGCGCCACGCGGAATGCCAAGTGGCTCTCGGTGCGCAAGCTGCATTTACTCTCAGGGCAAGCGCAGTACCTCTTTTTGGCGATCTCCGCAAGATTCTTCTTGCGAAGCTCCACTCCGTGTTCGGCGACCGGTGGGGCGGGCGCGTCCGGATGACGCCACATACAGCTCCGCCACGACCTACAATGGTGGACATCGGTGCCCGGTCAGTCCAACGGCAAAGCCTATCCACCGCCCGGTGGAGACGGCTTATTTGCACACCGATAGCTCAGGCTACGAGTGGGGCGGGGTGTTGAACGGCAGGCTGAAGGCGCGGGGATTCTGGAGCTCGGCGGACGAGCGCCAACACATCACATGAAAGGAGCTCAAAGCGGTCCGACTTGCAGTGGAAAGCTTCCTCCCCGCCTCGCCGGGCGCAACTCCTTCTGCACGAGGACAACCGGGCGGTATGTCACGTTATGTCGGGGCTAACCTCACGCTCTCCCGAGATGATGACCGAGCTGCGACGACTCTGATGCTTGCTGGACTCGCACGGCATACACGCCCGGTACATTCGATCGGCAGCGAATCTATATATGGGCGCGCCGTCTAAGCCGGCACCTCGACAACGACGATTGGCAACTCGACCCCCTACTGTTATCGGAACTAGAGAGCCGGTTCGGCCCTCACTCCATCGACCTCTTCGCGTCCGCCTTCAACACCTTGCTCCCCCGCTACAACGCGGCGTGGTTGGACCCTACGTGCGAGGCGGTGGACTCGTTGCACCTGCCGGATGCGGACTGACGCCGAGAAAACAACTAGTGTAACGCACCATGGCCCCTGCTACCCGACCTCGAGCAAAAGTTGCGGCGGAGTGGCGCAGCGACGATGACCGTAGTCGCGCCGCGATGGGAGGGCAAGGCGTGACACCATTCTCTCACCGACATGGCAGTGGAGGAGCTCACGGTGGCGACGCGCGCTGGCTTGTTCCGGCCTGGGACGGGCGAGGTATGATCGGCATGCCTTAGTGATCCGTGACTGTATTCCGCGTTCCCTTATGACATGGGCCTACCAGCACCGAGGGGTTGTAAGTGCTACACTATCCATGTTCCCGGGCAACAGCCACCAACTACCGGTCATACGTGCGGCATCAGTACGTGGTGAAGTACCGCGTCGAGGTCGCGAGATGTACGACACCGTGATCTGATTTGATGCGGCCGTACACGACACGGGTGCTAGGGTGTGACACCATGGGCGCGCAAATTCTAGAGCTCCTATCATTTGCGTGGGCACCGGCCACTGCGGCGTCGTACGCCAGCTGCATAAAGGCGCCGTTTCTGGGAGGAGGAGCGGCGACCGGCCTTGGCTGCAGACCCCAGGACTATGGCACGGTACGTCACGAGGCTGGGAAACCTGGGGACGATCAAGGCCTCCAGCTTGCAGCCTTACAACGTCGGCCGCCAACAACTTCTTCAAGGACCACGGCCGGGAGCCGATGGCTCTAGGCGATCTTGTGAGCATGGTCCGCAAGGGCCTTGCGGCGTGACATGTGACGCTACACCCTACGCTGATGCGGGCCCCATTGCCCGCGCGTGTAGTGCTGAAAGTCCCGACCCTGGCAAAAGCCCTACGGCTGGAGCTGGGACTTACCTGGTGCACGGACCCGAGTACCGTGGTACGCGTGGAGCTATTCCGCGCTGGCCTGGCAGTCGTCGTGCTTTGTTTGTTGGGGTGAGGGATGGACGTGGGCACACGGCAGTAGCGTCCTAGCCGCGTACGGCGGAACTTGTAACGTCGGGTAACACCCGTCGCACTTAGCCCCGTGCCATTCAAACCTCTATAATCCTCAATATGACCATTAGCAAAGCAGGTGGCTCGCAGTTTTGCCATCATGTCGCCACTTGGCGTGGCAGCCTGGCTGGTTGACCGCCCTAGAGGGTCATCCAGCCAAAGAGGTGCCATGCTGCCGCGGACACGGTGCCGTGCTGCCGCGGGCACGGTTGGGTCGATGTAGTCGAGCACCACGCTCGACTCCATCGCTCAGACGCCGAAGTACTTGATCTTTTGCATCGTCACACCGATCACGTACGCGGCTGTAGTGGGCCCTTTCCGGAGGGAGTGGGACGTCCACGCGAACCCCGCGGTTATGCCATAGATGCGCGGTAGATGCCATATCATAACATGAGGCGGTACTCGTCGTGCGACGCGGTCTTGTTGGCCTCAATGCGGTAGGGATCGGTCTCGTCGTTACGCGGCCGCAAAAGGCTCGGGCGTGTGGCGCCCGAAGGGGGGGGGGGCAGTCTTTGCACGCCCGGGGCAAGAGGTCTTCCAAATTCCGAGGGTCGTTTAACACGGCCGTAACGCCGCGCGCCCCCCTGTAGTAGCAGCTGTCCGGGCGTCGAGATCCGGCTCCTTGCCACCCTCGCTGACTTCGGCGTCGTCCGAGGGAATGTCGCGCTGCTCCTTGTTTTTGTTGTTGTCATGTTCGTCCAAGCGGGTCGATAGAGCGTCCACCTTTAACGCCAACGCTTGCAATAACGCAAGCGTTGTCGTGTCCCATGTCAGCTCCGTCGGCTCCACGGGCATTTCGGCCAAACTGTCGGCACATGTCGCCACGTCGTCCCATGGGCAGCCCTGCGCCCCCACCGCCGCAGCTGGCCGCCTTTGGCTGCCGCTGAGCAAATTTCGGGAGTGAGCGCCCAGCCGCGGGAGTTGACTCCCCACCGCAGCGCCTCCAACTCGCCGCGCTCCGCCAGTTCCTCGCGCAGCCGCGCGTCGTCCACCAAGGGACGCTCAACGCCCTCTCGCGCCGCCCGCGAAACGCTCCGCAGCACGCCCAGCCAATTGCATGCCTCGGCAGCTCCCACCCACTGCTGGCATTGCCCACCCAGCCGCTCGCCCACCGCCTCCCACTCGTCCGCCGACAGCTCTTGAGCTCTGGCGTTGCGACCTCGCCGGGCTAGCTGATGGACCGAAAACCTCGGCGGCTGCTGCGCGACATTGCGGTCTACAAGCACGAAGCCCGCAAGCACAAACGATTCCGGCGGGTAGTCTCTTGAGATGCCTCGTCGGCGACGTCGAACCATGTGGAAAATGTGCCGAGTATCATTTAGGATTAACAGTAATGTGCAAATAGTAACAACAATAACTCTTCTTGCCAATGGGTAGTGGCGCACGTCTGCCCTTGGGATGAAAAACCTGTTGCAATGCCGCAAAGGGATGCCATCTCGACATGTTGCAGTGGGCAAGGGAAAATGACTGCCTGTGGGATGACTGGATGAGCGGTCCTGTGCTCTAGCAGCCCTTGGAGGTCACCTGGAGGTTCTCCAGTGGGTCAGGGCGCAAGGATGCCCCTGGGATGAGACCACATGATGCTCCTTGGCAGCACATGGTGCCAATCTAGATGTGCTCTAGTGGGCGTAGGCGCAAGGATGCCCATGGGATGAGCACACCTCTGCTCATGCCGCTGGCAGTGGCCACATGGAGGTGCTCCAGTGGGTGAGGGCGCAAGGATGTCCCTGGGACGAGATGACGTGCCGCAGGGCAGCTGAGGGCGGTCACCTAGAGGTATTGCAATGGGCGAGGGCGAACGACTGCCCTTGGAAACTCAGTGAGCTGGCCGAGCTGGCTGTTCGTAGTTACCCGCAATACATCTTCCATGTCACAGAATGATTAGATCTTCCAGCAGCCGAATTGAAACCCCGAGTTGCGGTGCTTTTATGCCAATGCTCTACCATGATGCCGAGGGGAAGCTGCATGTACCATCCCATGTCTTGTTGATATGCCTTGGGAATGTGTATGTGGAGAGCTGTTTAGGGTTTTAGGGTTTCTCTGCTTTGCAAATCACGGGCATAGTAGTTACTACCTTGTAATTAAATTCGACACGTACGGCAATGGAGACAGTGATGATCACAAAGCGTGAATGCGCTGCCCAATACTCTCACGGAAACAACTTACTACAGTACATGCGCGGCCATCGATTTAGCTTTACTAGTTGAGCAAACAAAGTGGCTGCATGATCCACTACTACTAACAAGCGCCCCACCGCCCTTTGCCCCTTCGTTGCTGTGTTAGTTTGTACCTTGTATGCGGCGGCCACTCATCTTCAACACTACCTGCTCTGACTAACTTGATGCTACTTCATCTGCTAATTATTCCATGCTACCATATTATTCCATTCTTGCATGTACTAAATTGCATGTGTAGCAGATACCCAAGGTGTAAAACGCCGAATTCCCTCAGGTCCGCTCGGTGAAAAGAGGCCCCGATAAAGCAATGTGCTTTTGATAATATTATCATACTTATCATAATGGGTGCATCATGTGTACATATCATCGTTGCCCGCGCTATGGGCGGCTGAGCACGGTCCCGTCCCTTGACCAATCCTAACTCCGCAGCCAGTCGTGCTCGGTTTATTTATGACTTTGGCTGTTGTAGAACACGCCGCGCATGCCCCAAGGGCCAAAGCAAATCAAATTTCGGCGCGGTTGCAACGATGTGCCATAATATCAATGTTTCAGCATGTGCGGAGTTGCGCAGCCACATCTGTGTACTCGTGTAGTATTCCCAAATCGTTGATATGTAGCCCTCAAGCAACCTTGCATGATGATGATCATATAGATGTATAGATGTATAGATGTATATATATGATATATATGACATATATGCCGCACGGGTAATGTTGCGATGAATCAATCGATCACCGTGCTCTCGTGCTGACTTTAAAAGTTGTAAAGTGTGCCAAGCGCCGAATAAAATGCAAACCCTCTATTAACTTAAAAGATTAAGTTGCGGCGGAAACGTGTGTGCTTGGACTGCGCGCATGAAATGTTGTCGCCATTTATTTGATATCATGTAATCTTTTATTTTGGTGATTTCCGATATCGCCTTCTGCTGCTAGCTCATGTAATCAATATCATGTAGTCCCTACTCTGTTAAATACATAGTACAGGTGGCGACCACATGAACGACGACTGCTGCACTTCTACATAATGTACATGTATTAGAGTTAACTGTTTAGTGGTGTACGTCTAGTGCCAAATACAGCCGCAGCGCTTGCGAACCCCATCAGGTCGCCGTTACGAGGGTGAGCAACGGACAATTAAAGGATATATTGTGGATTAATGGCACTCGCTATAAAGCAACAAACAACATGTGAGCGAATGTCTGCGCGGTTCAGCAGATGCCGCGAAGTCCATCAAGGCGCCTGTCTGCCTGCTGTGATCCAGCACTACCGAGGCACCACACTAGCGACTAACAGCTGCCAGAAGGAACCCCTCATCTGTCGCACGGCCACGCCACTTTGACAGAGGACATGCGGTGCGGCACAGCAGCGTTCGGTTGGTGCTGTGCGGTCGGGCTGACGGCGCGGCTGGCGCTGGCGGCCGCCGGGTGGGGCGCCGCTCTTGAGGGCCGCCCGGAAGTGGGCGGCCCGCTGGCCGGCGCCGCCCGCAGCCGCGAGGGCGCCTTCCTCCTGGACGTGCTTGGCCAGTCGCCGTACGCCGGATCCGCCTTCCATGGCCAGCCTCTGGCACTGCGTCTGCTGCGCGACGGTGGTGTGTGGAGCCTCGTCGCCGCCGACGCGCTGAGCGCGCTGCTGCTGTGGGTCGCCGCCGAGGCGATGCTCAGGTGAGCGCGCACACCACCCGCCGCACGGGCCTGGCGTCTGCCTCGCGGCACCCAAGACTGAGTGCCTCCGGCGGCCCCGCTGCCTCACTCTCGACAGGCGATCTGCGCTGGGTCGGCAAGCCAAGGAGGGCTGTCCTGTGAGCGGTAGCGGCAGCCATCTGGTTGGTCCCCTTTCCGGGCAGACCCCCCCCCCCCCCCCCCCCCCCCCCACACACACACTTCCGCCTTAGCACCACACCCGACGTAGCGATGTTTTAAGCTGCCTGCCGATGACGATACTCGATTGAAGTGGGCTTGCGGACGGCAAAAATAGTGAACTGTTATTTCGCACAATAATAGAGTGAGCCGTTGAATACTCTTGGCATCTTCCGATGAATTTCCGCCCTTGAGGGCTTTCATTCTGCACGAGGGCGGGTCCAACAACAGTTGCTACCATGTAGCGAACCTAACGCTGAGTGCGTTAAGGTATTCTAAACCCCTACGTATAGAGTGCTCAATTTGCTGGTACTGACCCGGTCCGCTTTGTGGCATGGCAGCCCGCCAGCGCGGCCGCGGCGTTCCTGTGCAACCCGCTGTCGGTGGCCGCCTGCGTGGGCGGCTCCGCCGCGTGCCTGGAGGTGACCGCGGTGATGGCGGCGCTGGCGGGCGGCGCGCTGGGCAACCCGGCGCTGGCGGGGGCCGGCCTCGCGGGCGCCGCGTACCTGGCCCCGCACCACGCCCTGCTGCTGGTGCCCTCCCCCTCCCCCCCCCCACCCTCCTCCCCCCCTCCCTTCCCCCCTCCACCTTCCAGCCCCCTGAGGTGTTATCACCCGCTTGGCTGAGGGATGCGGGCGCGCTGTGCAGCTGCCGCTGGGCATCATGCTGTGGCGCGGCCCGGAGGATATTGCGGCGGTGAGCCCGGAGGCGGTGCTGCCACCAAAGGCGGCGCCGATGGGCGGCGGCGGGGAGGATGGCGGTGGGGCAGGCTCGGCGGAGGAGGAGGAGGTGGGCAGCATGGAGACGGAGGCGGAAGGGAAGGGGGAGGGGGAGGGTACAGAGGGGAAGGACGGGGAGGCGAAGGGGGAGGAGGAGAAAGAGAGCGCCGGGCGAGGGGCGCAGCCGGGGCACGAGGAGGCGGGGGAGGAGGGGCGGGGGGCGGCGAGGGCGATCGCAGGCGGCACGCTGGGCGGGGCGGGGCCGGCGGGCCTGGCGCTGCTGCTCGCCTTCACCGCGCTCGCGGCGCTGGGCCTGGCGGCAGCGTCGTACGCGGTGCTCGCGCCGGCGGCGGACTGCCGGCTGGGCGGCTGCGCGCCGCTGCCACTGCCGCTCCCGCTCCCGGGGGCCGGCGCGCTGGAGGTGGACTTTGCCCTGGTGGACAGCTGGCTGCGGGGCTCGTACGGCTTCCAGCTCACGGCCGAGGACCTGTCGCCCAACCTGGGTGACCCCCCCCTCCTCCCCTCCCTTCCCCCATCTACCCCTGTTCTCCCTCCACCACTACCCAAGGAGCAAGCAGGTGTGTGTCTGCGTCTGTGTCTGTGAGGAAGCTCTTCACATTCACAGTGAAGGCCGCGACTGTTTTGTGGATAAGTATACATTTGCCTAGCTCATTGCTGTAGTCCTGTCTAACGTAAAAATAAATTTATACATGGACTGCGCCCCGAGCCACCCTTAGCCCCCCCCCCCCCCCCCCCCCCCCGTCTTCACCGTTCCTTGGGCCCTCTCTTTGGCGTTTGTACCTATGGAGTGCCTCCCAGTAAACGCTGCACTGTCAACGTGGTTGCGTGTGTGGCGCAGGGGGGGGGGGGGGTACACGTGTGTGGATAAGTGTATTGTGGGCTGCTCCCCGGTCCAACAGCAGCACCAGCAAGTAAGCAACATTATGGTACACTGCCGGCCCAAGCATGGCCGGTGCTGCGCCATGCGCATAGAGGCGCCCCGTCACCGCGCCTTAAGGGTTTTAGGGTTTAGAGAATATCATTATTTATTTATTCATTCATTTAGAGAACCCATAAACCCTAAACACCCTGCTGGGGCGCCGTGGTGTGGGACCCACTGCCACCGGGGTTATTCAGGCGCATGCCCTGCTATGTATTCTGCATCAGAAAGGGAACCCACGACGCCTTCCGCCCCTGGGTGGGTTGTGTATTTGATGCTTTGACTGACGTCTGCCTTCCGCATTGAAAAGCACTCCCGTATTCACCTGCTTGTGTACACCCCACTGACCCCTCCTCCCCCCCTGCGACGGCGCCCCGCCATCAGGGCTGTGGTGGTACTTTGTGACGCAGATGTTTGACAGCTTCCGCCCCTTCTTCCTCTTCGTGCTCAACTGCCAGCTCGCGCTGCTGGCGGCGCCGCTCGCGCTGCGCTTCCCCGACCGCCCCGTGCTGCTGGTGGCGCTGCACTGCCTGGTGAGCGCGATGATGCGGCCGTACCCCACCCTCGCGGACGGCGCGCTCTACCTGGTGCGCCCTTGCCCCCCCCCCCCCCCCTCCCCCCCCACCACCACTCATTCAGGCCATCCACACTGCCCCCGGTAGCGCCACTGCCGGGCGCCAGGGTGGGTACGGGCGCCGGCGCCCCTGAAATCGAAACTGTTTCCTTGCAACGTTATTCCTTCCAGTAAAAGTAAAGTAAAGTTCGCCCCGGGTCATCGGCCCAAGCCGCTCCAGCACTTGACCTCTTGCACCATCTGCAGTCGTATATATATAAAAATAGGTCAGACATAGCCCTTAGGACCGCTACCTCATTCGAACCCCAGCTGAATCGGCTGCAATTGGGGACTTGCTGTCCCGTCTTGTTGCCGTCGGCTGCCTCCTTGACGTCCACCCCCGTCCCCCCTCCCGCTGTGGTTGTGTTAAGTTTAGTGGAGTGAAGTTCGCCCCGGCGCCCCTAAAATTGAAATTGGTTCTTTGGATGCAACGTTATTTCTTCCAGTAATTATAAAGTAGTTATATATATAGTTCCGGCATAGCCCCAAGACCATTACCTCGTTTGGACCTCGAAGGGCCAATAATGCGTCCACCGGGTAATCCCGGGACACTGGGCCCGGTCGATATTGCCCTGAAATGACAGAACCGGGAACCGAACCGCGGACCTCTCGCGTAAGAGACCACTGCTCGACCGAGCGGACAAGGGATGCGCCTGTCAGCCTTCCAACCACGCAGGCCCTAAAACTATGCGACCCATAACATCAACATGCGCCACAGCCCGGCCACGGCTTTGTCTACATTCCACCCCAGGCAGGCACGAGGGCAGGTTCCCCTTTGCGGTGCGCTTATAAGCGCGTTTAGGCGCCCGTAGGCGTTTAGGCACCCAGCTAAGCCTTTGGCGCGTGTGCTCGCCCGTGATGCGCAGTATCCTGGCTGAGGTGCCATTGGCGGCACATTCCGGTCCGCCTGTTGCCTATTGGGACGGGGCGTTTCAGGGTCCCTGTAGTGGCGCGCCGTGCCTCTCTCCGGACAGGCACTTCCTGTCTGACCGGCTAGGCAGTCAATGCGTGCGTGCCTGGATGAGTGTGGACCCCCCCCCCCCCCCCCCCCCAACCCACTTCCCCTGCCCTCTTGGAGTCCTAGACGCGGTCCTGACAACAGACGCCCCCCTGCCCGCCGCCCCTCCTCGTCCAGGCGCTGCTGCCGCTGCTGCACAACACGCTCGTCCACCTGCGGCACGGCCTCCTGGTGGCCGCCACGTTGCTGTGGATCGCGGCGCTGGAGCCGGCGCTGTAAGCCCCCCCCCCCCCCCCCCCCCCACCTCCATTTGGTCATACACTAAGGGTATCAGGTTACAATCACACCCTGACATGAGTGGGCCCAGGGACCTGTTGATTCCGTACTCATGCCGATTCGGCACCCGGCCGCGATCCTTGGCCGCTACGGGAGATCAATCCTCACCCACAGTGCCCCCATGGATCCCACCTTGCCCGCGCGGCCGGGATATTCACCAGCTGGATGCTACCACCGCCGCGGCGTCATTGTGAAAATGTATATAAATGGCGAGTATATATATTGCGGCGGTATACCTGGCCCTCAGGGGGCCGCATGCTTCGGGCTGTACGGTCGACCCTGTGCGGGCTCAACCAGCTGGGCCGTCAGGCAGCTGGCCGAAAGTTGTGACAAATTTCGAATTGCGTCTACATTCCGCGCCGTTGCTTCCCCCCCCCCCCCCCCCCCCCCCCTGCGCGCCCGGGGCCTTCGGAGTGATGACCCGTGTGCCTGCTGTCGGCGCACGCGCGGAACAGGTGGCACCTGTGGATCTACGCCAACGTGGCCAACGCCAACTTTTTCTACGCCGCCACGCTCGCGCTGGGCGCCGCGCACCTCGTCCTCATCGGCGACCTCGTCGGCTCCGCCGCGCACCGCGACCGCCTCCTCGCCGGCAAGCCCATCTACGCCCCGCGATGACCGGCCGGCACCGCCCCGCCCCACCGAGGAGCGCCCCCTCCCCGCCAGGGGGTGCCGTAAGCGCTCGCGGCCAATGTCTGCCAGCGGCTTGATAATGTCGAAAACACCCAGAGGCGCATGGGGGGCGTGAGTCGGAACCCGCGAGAGCCTCCATGTACCGCAGACACCATTGAACACAGCCATGTGCCTCGTTGTCTATCCGCTCAGAGACCCACGGAGCAGTGGTCTCCGGTTCGATTCCCGGTTCTCCCAGTTGAGCGCAATATCGACCGGTCAAGCCAGACCTATTTATATATAAGGTTGTACGACTGTAGTTGGTGCAAGAGGTCAAGTGCTGGGGCGGCTTCGGCCGATGACCCGGGGCGAACTTAACTTAAATTCGAAATTAATCCTATTAAGGTAAATTACAAACTACGCTGTTGTTGTATGGGTGCCGACGCGCTAGCCCGTAGGGGTTCGAATGAAGCAATGGTCCAAGGGCTATGCCAGACCTATTTATATATAAGGTTGTACGACTGCAGTTGGCGCACGAGGTCAAGTGCTGGGGCGGCTTGGGCCGATGATGACCCGGGGCGAACTCCACTCCACCAAACTTCAACGCAACCACGGCGGGAGGGGCAGGGGGTGGACGTCAAGGAGGCAGCCGACCGCAACAAGACGGGACAGCAAGTCCCCAATTGCAGCCGAGGGCGGGCCCGTCGAACAACTCGGCCTGGGCGGCGGAGAGCAGCAATTGCACGCGCCGATTTCAATGTCGCGGTCACGACGACACCCCTCTGAATCCGAACGCGGTCGGCGCCCATTGCCGTGCCAGAGCACCGCGGGCCAAAGCTCTGCCGCGACGGGTTTTAGGGTTAGGGTTTGGTTATGTTAGGTTTTATGTTTTTAGGGTTTAAACCTAAAACTGTAAAAACCCCTAATCAAGGGGGTGGAGAGGCACATTTCCGGCGACGGGTTAAATTCACCATTGCGAGCGATCATCCGGCGCGTGGCTATGAAGGGGGGGGGGGGGGGGGGGGAGGTAGCTGGCGGGGGGCTCCATGGGGGGGGGGGGGGGGGAAGGGGGGCGCCCCCCTAGGCCGTGACGTTCTCGGGCTTCATGGAGAGCAGGTCGGGCAGCTTGTCCATGTACACGTCGGGCCGGATCTTGTTCTTCGGGCTCAGCAGCGTCTCCTCCGTCGTCACGCCTGCCCCACCCAACGACACACACCCCCCCGTCAGGATAGCAGGGCGGTACTGGTCGCCGGGGCGATGCGGTTTGGGGGGGGAAGGGTATCCCTGGGAACTCCGCACTCGTGAGCGTTAAGGACGGGAAGCCGCCGTAAGCCCCTCTCCCCCCCCTTGGCACCCATCGCGCCGCCCCCATAAACATATTACACACATTCACAAAAGATTACCCCCCCCCCCCCCCCCCTCCCTCCCCCTCCCCCCCCATGCAGCGCCCGCGCCAATGCTGTTTGTACACTTTACCATTTAACCGGGGTCGCAGGCCCAGGACATCACACTGCCGCACCGCACCGCGCCGAGGCGCCCGTCATACAATACACGCTGTTGTGATGGGGGCGGAATCCGGTGCATGCACGGTTTCCCCGTTGCCGATGGGTCGCAAACAACGACTGCCACACTAACCACGCTGCGGGTTCCCGGTACATACTAGTCCCCCCCCCCACCCCCCCCCGCCCCCCCGCCCCCGCTTTGTCAAATTTCAAATTTCGCTGCCTACCCAACTGGGGGGCGGCGATGCCCTCTAGCTACCAACAGCTCCATGCAGGGTTTCCCGCCCAAACTCTTCCCCCCACCCCCCCTTCACTCCCTGTGTAATCCCCATGAGAATTGAGGGTGCGGCCGTGGGGGAGAGGATGGAAAGGGGGGGGGGGGGGGGGGGGGGTTGGTAAAGGGGGCGCACCGGAGAGCACCAGCGCGGTGGTGAGGCCGCCGTCCTTGCCGAAGAGGATGTCGGTGTCGAGGCGGTCGCCTACCATGCAGATCTGGCTGCGCTCCAGGTTGAACTTGGCCGCGATGTTGGCCAGCATGAACTCCGCGGGCTTGCCGACCACGATGGGCTCCCGCTTGGTGGAGCCTGCGCCCGGAATTCAGATGGGCGGGCGGGGGGGGCCCGGGGGTGGGCATGCAGCTGTGAGGCGGCGCACCCCCCGACAGCAGCGCTACGCCGCCCCGGATACACCACGCCGCGCAGCATGGTGTCTGCAGTCACGGGCTCCCCGGCAGACTGTCCTCTACCCGAGTCCTCAAGACCGTCGAAGGGTGGAGTATGGACGCGGTGAGGCGCGTCGGGGCACGTATGGGTGGAAGAAAAGGCGGGAAGCTGTGCCGGGTTTGGTCGCCCCCCTCCCCTCTGGAGGTAAAGATGTGCCCCCACCTCCCCGTCGGGGCATCCGACGGGTGGGGGGGGGGGGGGGGGGGGGGGGGGGCGCTCACCCTTGATGGCGCCCACCATGGAGCCGTTGCCCGCCCACTCCTGCGCGTCCGTGAGGTGGGTGACGGCGTCGAGGTTGGTGGCGATGAACATGCAGCCGGGGTTCTCGCGGATGCACAGCGTGGCGGTCTGGATCTTGTGGTAGTTCACGTGGCGGTCAAAGCCAACGATCACAGCGCCCACGTCCTTGTCGTGCTCCAGGAAAAAGCCGCTCTTGAGCTCGATCTGCTTGCCCGTGTCCTCGGGGCCGCCGATCCAGGGGATGCCCACCAGGTCCAGCTCCTCGCAGATGCCCACCTCCCCGATCAGGTACACCTGCCCACAAAGGCGCAGCCCCCCCATCATGTCACGACCATGCGCCCTGCCTCTTCCCTGCTCCCTACGGCATTTGCCTCTGTTGTGTGTGTTTAGGGGGTGGGGGGGACTTCGCCCGGAAGCCTTGGTGGGCATCCTGGGAAAATGGGGATAACGGAACACGTGGATGGGGGAAGAAGGGGCAAGCAATTGGGAGGCGATGCGTGTGCGGCATGAGGCACCTTCTTATCGAACTTGATGGACTGCAGGTATGCGGCGGCGGCGTAGGACGAGGAGTAGATCTCCTCCTGTGGATGAGGGGCCGGGGGGAGGGGGTGAGAGGGCGGGAGGCGGGGTGGGGGAAGAAACGGAAGGGGAAGGGGGGATGCTGGGCGCACTGCGTCGATGTTGAGACCCAGGCTGAGGAACTTGTTGAGGTACCCGGCACGCGACTTGGTGGAGTTGTTGGTCACAAAGATAAGCTTCTTGCCCTGCGACCCGCAAGCCGCACGAGGGAGATGTTATAAAAGAGAGGGGGTTGCAAGGGTGGGGTGGCCATGAGCGGCGCGGCGCCGGTCACCATGCCACGCAGCATGTCCAGCGTCTCCGGCACGCCCTCGATGATCTTGTCGCCCTTCCAGATGACGCCTGGCGGAGCGAGCGGCGTAGTCGGCGATGTCAGGCCATGGGTGGAGGGCCGGGGTGCGGTTCGGGACGGGGGAGGGGGGTGAGTGTGAGGGGCGCCCAAGGCCATTAGGCCAACGCACCATCGCAGTCAAAGATGAAGCAGTCCACCTTGTCCACAAGCGCCTTGTGGTCGGGTGCGGTCGCCTTGGACACTGCAGCAAGCGCCCGTAGCAGCGCCGTCAGCACTGTCGCAAGCCTCTAGGACATGCCACCATCGCCCTCACCCCCTCTCCTTCACCTCCTCAGCCCAATTCCCCCTGCCAGAAAAAAAGCCCAAATGATCCCCTCAATCGGAGCGCAAGTGGGCAATCTTGCCCCGTGCTCAGTAGTCCTGCCCTGATTGAGAGCTCAGCGTGTCCTCGGGCCCGTGCACCACCCTACAGTCTGGGAGCTTATCCTGGATTGCCCTGTGTTATGGTGCTATGTTGAGATTATTCGGTCCGATGCTGCAGAAGTTCGAGATGATTCAACATGCTGCCGACTCCCAAACGGAGGGGCGGGCCAATTCCCGGGCCAGCTGCGAGACGGAGCCATGCCGGCAGCCGGAGGGCGTCAAATTCCGATAAAGGGGGCCTTACGCGCTTGGGCGGACATCTTGGCCGCGCGGGGGGCGGGCTGCTGGCGGCTGCGGCCGGCGAGGAAGGCGCTGCGGCTGGTGGTGCGGCGCGCGCCGGCGATGTGGAGGGCGGCCTGGGGGCAGCGGGCGGCGGAGGACGGCGAGCGGGCAGGGCCACTGGCGCGGGCGGCAGCGGCGGCGGGGGACGCGGCGGCGAGCGCAGCGACGGCAGCTGCCATGGGGACCGCGGGCAACGGTGCCGAGGGAAAGGCGCTGGACGGGGCTGGGCGACGGTGGTGCAGGGGAGACGGCAGTGTACTTCCAGGCCACTGGGTTTGATGCGTCTTATCGCCGATCCGTTCGTCCGCGGAGCCGGGACGAGTCGGAGCGCCAGCTTGGCAGCGTCGCGCGCGCGTGCGGATGATATCCACCGGTGAGAGTGTCCGATGTGGCACAGTCCGTACTACTCCGTACATAAGGTGCAAGCTACCACAAATGCATTCGCGTTTGACCGCTGAGTTTCTCGCACCTGCAAATACTCGTATATACACGGTACGTCATCACCATCGTGCACGCGCGCAAGGCATGTCGACAAACCGCGCAAATTTGATATCCTCGTAGTCGCTGCCACAGATGCCGGTACCGGTACCTGGGTGCATCCGCGATTCTCGGGAGCGCGTCGACGAGCCACCACTCCGCCCTGACGATCAGCAGCACTAAGAGGGTTCTGCTTAAATGTAGGCTTTTTCCTCCCCCAGTACTTTGCGTGCATTCTCCGGACGCTCTCCCTGTAACCAAAAAATGTCATCAGCAGCACTCTCTTCGAAATTTGCGGCAGCAGGCACGCGCAGGCGCAACCAACGGCGATTAGCGACTAGAGATTACACGGCGCTCCGCGATGGCGACGGGCGGCGGCGAGCCATCGGCGCGGACGACTAGAAAACCACCGAGCTAGACCGCGCCTGCTGCCGTAGCGTGTGCTTAGTGGTAGTGGCGGTGCGGGTACTAGGCCAGTGGCAGAGCGTATATATCAGCTTGGGCAGACCCGGCGGTTGGTTCGTGTTGCGGCAGGCAGGTATCCGGTGGACCCCCTTCCAGCGGCGGCGAAGCAGCGCGTATCGCCCGTCGCCCGCGGCTGTCGAGCTATTTCAAACCAGTAGGGTGAGATATCCCTCAGTCGTGACCCCACGAGCGGCCTCCTCGCGCCTTCTTCATAAAGCACATTCCGGGACGGCACAGCGGATATGTGGCAGCGCGGGTATGCCCCGCGCGTGGGCCAGGGGTTGCGCCTCGCAATGCCGCTGACGTGGCTGACAGCTGCCCCCCCCCCCCTTTCCCCCGGCCCATTTCCGATGGGTTGTCCCCATCCCTGGCATTTGCACCCATGTAGCGCCAAAGCAGCAGGCTGACGCAGCACAGAAGCCGACGGCCTTTGTGGAGCGGTGCCCAGCATGGGCAGGAACCGGCGAGGTATGGCGCCTAAGGGCATTATGCATCGGGGGTGCAATTTAAGAGGAGCTGTGGGGCGCATGTAGACGGAAAGAGTCCAGCTGAGCGCAGTTCTTGGGCTGGACAGGCGGCGGCGGCGACAACTATAACAACAGCAGCAACAACTACAACAGCAACAATCAGGTGCGTGCCGGCAGCTATCGGGGGACCGAAGGGGCAAAAGGGAGCCCGGGGGATGTGACAGGGGCCAAGCGACGGGTGGGAGGAGGGAAGGGGGGGGGGGGGGGCAACGGCTCGGAGCCGCCTCTTGATGTTGAGGGGGCTCCCTAAACCTGCCAGGGGCCGGCCGCGGGAACAACAGCCGTGGCAATCAGCCCCCCCCCCCCCCCCCCCCCGTCCCCCTCCGTCCCCGGCCCTCCCCCCCTCCGGTCCCTCACAGGCAGGTCGCTGACCGCCGCCTCGGTGCTCCCCCCCCCCCCCCCCCCCCCCCCCCCCGCCCCCCCCAAACACACACACGCCGCTGCCGCTAGTCTGGCGGGAACCGCTTCTCAACGCTCGCCGGCGGCAATCAGGGCGGCGGCGGCGGCTTCCCGCAGAGCGGGCGAGGTCGCGGCGGTGGGCGAGGCGGAGGCAGGCAGGGGCGCGGGCAAGGGGGCGGCGGCAACTGGCGCGGGGTGAGCACCGCCCGCTCCCTCTCGTCCGCCGCATTGCTCTCTGCCACCCCCCCTCCCTCCTTCCTCCCGGGGGAAGAGAGCCTGACGCGCGGCGCTGGGTGGCCGCAGGTTGTGAAGGACGACTGGATCAACGATGGGGCGCTCGTCTGGCCGCTGTCCAGCTACGGGCACACCCGCGAGTGAGTGCTGGCCTGGCAAAGGGACGGACACAAGATCTCGGGGGGGGGGGGGGGGGGGGGGCTGTACTGGCAAGGAGGATGTGGTGTTGGTGGTTGGGGTCGGCGAGGTGCTTGCTTACTTGTGGGTTGATGCGCTGACACGACAAAACAAAGACATTATATATAAGTATGTATTTATATTCCTGTTTATCGGTACTTTTTCTGTATTTATGTGGCGTTATGTTCGACATCTTTAATGGTTTAACAGACGAGTCATGTGAATAGCTGTGGTGACGGGGCTGCGTGGCGCGCAGGCACGGGTGCGACATCGTGGGCGACATCAGCCCAGAGGAGGTCCGCTGGGCGCAGATGAGCGCGGCCGCGCGGGGCCAGGCGGCGGGGCAGCTGGTGGCGGAGTTCAAGGCGGCGTGCGCCAAGCGGGACCACGCTGTCCAGGTGCCCCCCTCCCCCCCCCCACCCAACAGAGGCATCCCCCCTGCGGCAACCCGGGCGCGTGTCGTTCTGTGGTGGCGGTGTGGTGTGAGAGAGGGAGGGGCAGCGACGGTGCGCCTTCCTGATGCTGCTGGCAGGAGCTGCTGCGCATGCGGGCGCCGCCGTCGGAGGGTGGAGGCGCCCCCCTCCAGGCAAGCCCCCTCCCGTTTTGCTGCCCTCCTGCCCTCCTTCTTCCTTCCCACAGTTGGGGCATCCACGTTGGGCGATGGGCCTCCCAGGGTGGGGGGTGGCTGGCTGCTCTGAAGCATGCGGCGCGGCAGGTGGCGCCCACGGGCTCGATGGCCGGCGCCGGCAGCGGAGGGTTTGGCCCCGGCACTGCGCCGCCAGCCGGGAGCCCCTTTGGCGCCGCGGCTCCCCGTCCCTTTGGTGGGGGGGCCGGGGGTGTGGCCTCGGGCGGCGGCTTTGGCGGCGGCGGGGGGGCACCCGCGGCGCCCAGCCCCTTTGGCGCCCAGCCAGCGGCCGGCGGCTTTGGCGGCGGCGGGGGGGCACCCGCGGCGCCCAGCCCCTTTGGCGCCCAGCCAGCGGCCAGCGGCTTTGGCGGCGGCGGGGGGGCACCCGCGGCGCCCAGCCCCTTTGGCGCCCAGCCGGCGGCCGGCGGCTTTGGGGGCGCCAAGCCGGCAGCCGCCCACCCCTTTGGGCCCAAGCCGGGCGGCGCCCCCAACCCCTTTGGGCCGCGGGCGGCCGGCGGGTTTGGCCAGGCGGCCCCGAGCACCTTTGGCGGGGGCGCCGCAAACCCCTTCGGCCCCCAGAAGCCCGGCGGCGCCCACCCGTTCGGGCGGCAGCCCGGCGCCCCCGGCCCCTTTGGCGGCGCGCAGCCCGGGGGGGCAGCGGCGCCCAGCCCCTTTGCGGCGCCCTCCCAGCCAGCAGCAGCGGCGCCCAGCCCCTTTGCAGGTATGGCAGCAGCCCCCCTCCTTTCCCCCCTCTCTCCGCCCCCATACCTGGTCTCCGGCACCACATGGCCCTCTGCACCCATGGCGCCGAACGCACTGGCCCCCTTCCCGCTGACACTCTGCCTGCCTTCATGGGCCAGCCGGCAGCGGCGCGTTCGGCCAGGCATCAGCCCCAGCACCCGCGCCGTCCGCTGGCGCCTCGGGCCAGCTGGGCGTTGCGCCGCAGGTGTGCGCTGCCCGCCTCCGCCCAATCCGCCCCTCCGGCCTCTCATTTCACCCAGCACCCCATAAACGAGTGGTAGTACAGTCCTGCTGCGTTACTTCGGCAGCTAGATGTCACAGAAGACAACCCCTCTTAATCTGTTAGAATCCGTTTTGATAACACTGAATTTGTACACTGCGGATCGGCGCGTTCTCGTCGATTCTTTGCCGGCAGTCAGTAAAAGCTGAACAGTCGTTTGCTCGCACAAATCCTCCGCCCGCCACTTATAATAATTTTTGGTATTATTTCTTCTGGCGGTCACAGAGGTCTCATCACACATCATGGGGTATACATCATATGTATGAATAGAATAATATATATATGATATCTATATGTACATATATATGTACATATATATATTTATATTCATGAATATAAGTATATAAATATATTTATATATTTTGTGTATTTTTATATATATATATACATGTATATATGTATCATATATATATATATTTATATATATAAATTTATATATTTTGTGTATTTTATATATATATACATGTATACATGTATATATATGTATATATGTATATATATGTATATATATATATGTATATATATGTGTGTGTGTGTGTATACGCATATGGTGTCCATATATATGTATGTATATGTCCATATATTTGTGTATACGCATATTGTGTCTTTCGTCACTGCGGTCATATTCATCAGGAGATGCCGACCCCCCCTTGGGTCCCTTTTTCCCATCGTCTGTGTCCCTACATGTCCCACTGTTGACACACGGCTTTCCGCGCCGCCTCCGCGCTACTCCTCAGGCACCCCCGGCAGCCACCCCCGCCACGCAGCCGTCAATGGCCAGTTCAGCCGGCGCCTCAGAGGCCGACATCTGGTCGGCTTCCACCTTCACACGGGGCCAGGTTCGCCCCCGCCCTCTCCCTCCCGGTTCACCCGCCCCCGCCCGCCCACAGCAGCCTGCCCTGGGCGGGAACCCGCTGAGGCGGTGCCGCACTGTGCGCCGCGCAGATCCCAGAGGCCGCGCCGCCGGATGTGTACTGCCGATGAGGCGGCGACTGCGGCGCGGCCCGGGGCGCTTCCCCTCCACCGGCAATCGCTGCGCGGCGGAGACCGGCGTGGCTGCACGGGCGCACCAGGACGCCTGGGAGGGTGGGACCTATACCGGCAGTCCGGTGCGGCCTAACTAGGAGACCGCCGTCGGACTCCCTCCACGTGCGCAGCGGCCGAGCGGCCAGAGTAGCGCGCCGCGCCATGTCGGCGCTGCCACACCCGCTGGGAGTGTTTGCAAATAGTTTGTCACGGGCGCAGTGGAGAATGCGGGGAGCTGGGCGGCAGCAGCCGGGCCTTCTTTTGCACTGCAAGCGGGGATGCACAGGGCAGGCGCGGCGCCCGGGCCACGAGGCAGCCCGCGTTCCGCTCGCCGGTCAGCCGTAGCAGATGTGGGTGGGTCCGGCCCCGTCCCGTTCCCGTAAATGCACCCAGCGCTGCGCGTCGATGGCGGCCGGGGCCAACACGGCCGGGTCGGTGTGGCCGTGGCCTCACTTGGCTTCCGAGACCCGGCTCATGGCCTGCACCGGCAGCCCAGGTGAACATCGTGGCCGGCGCTGACATCTAGCCCGCCACCGCCACCGCTGCGGCGAGGCAGGGGCGGTGCACGCGCGTGCTGGAAGGGCAGGGCCAACACAGACAGCATGGACCGCAACATAGCTGGGGGGGGCGCGGTCCAGTGATTCCCAAGGATGCGCGCATGTTGGTCGCACTGAGCAGCGGGACGGAGATGGTGGGGGCGCGGCGGCGAGGTAGGGGGGGGCTCGGGGCAGGGCTTGAGTATTGCGAGTGCGCGTAATGGCGCGTCACCAACGGTACAGGATAATGTACTGGTACAGGATACGCCTCGTTGCCTGCGGCCTGCTGGCGACACATTTGCGCATTCACATTCGGCAACGGCTGTCATTCTCACTTGTAGTGACTGTATAGAGTATCAAGTGACGTGCCTCCGGTGCAAGCGCGAGGTCGGATTGCATTTGTGATGTCGTCGTATGGCTGCCATTGCACTTCACTTGCATTAACCGCCCGCCAAAGCAGCGCCCCGCGGCGGGGCTCGCGACCATGCGCCACGCCGATTGTCATTGAGTGATCAGCGGGAAGAAATGTGTAACCTCTGAGTGCATCAGTACAGGTACGAGTAAGGTGACGCTAGGCAACCCGACTGTAGTCATATGTCCATTGTCGTCGTCGCTTGCTACAGGACCGCAGCCCACGCGCGCGCCCGCAGCCCGCGCTATACTTGCTAGTACAGGTACTCGTACCGCGCTTGCCGGTACACATGCCTGATACTACACCACTCCACATAAGTATGGGGGTTGCGAATTTGATCCACATGCCCATGCGCGGCTGCGCTGAGGCCGTGCGCGCGTGCATGCGGGTTACTCAGGGTCGTACGGCTGGGGGGAAAAGGCCGCGATAGCGCGATACACCCCATATTGCCACGCGGGGGCCGTTGCCGTCGACGCTTTCATTCATGCAGAAGCAGGGCTTATGGCGCTGGGCGGCGCTTCAAAACCACAAATTGCGCCACTCGTGTGCACAAATAGGCATGGGGCACCACAGCCCCGTACTCATACCACATCACCCTTGGTATGATCACTATCCACCATACACGTAGGGCATTGAAATTAGGTCATTCACGACCTGGACCAAGCCCTACGTGTCGATGACGATGGTTTATGGCCAAAATCATGGACAAAAACGCGGCTGTGATCGTTGCACGCGCAGGCGGGAGAGGGTTCTCGCGGCCCCCTTGCCGTAGGCCGAAGCTTTTCTATAGCAGTGCATGGCCGCATGCTCATAGCGCGCCATGGTGAGCCCAGTGGGGCGGCAATGGCGTGCACCTTAATGCGGCGGTGCTGGTGGACATAATGTTGTGAAAGGGGGGATCCGGCATGGCGGCCGAGGGCATCGCTCAAGGGGGGTATGTGCCAAGTATGAGTAGTCCGTGCACAAGTACATACAACAAACTGCCCCGCCACCGTGTATCAGGTTTTGAGATCCCCTTGGCGTAAAGTTCCACGCCAACATGTTGACCACACAATGTCAGGGGCGTCAGATTTCGACATATCATTTCAAAAAATTCGATAAAGTGCCTCGGACGACTGTGCCGCCGGCGTGGAATTTGTAGCCCTGTTCGCGTAGTTTTTATTGGTAGTTATATGAAAAATTTCTGACGTTTCCTCGCAACGCACTGAGCGATACCGCGAGTTTGAGAGCTGCACCACAAGGCGGCACTGCAGTGGCGATGGTATGTATCACGCCGCATCGTGCACGGGCGCACGCAACAATGGCCCCACCCCAAGCAGAAATACCCCAGCCTCTTGGCTGACATGTCTTCTCCCCCACCCATGGCCATCCCACCATGCAATGGTCTATGCATGCGCGGCGGGACGTGCGGGGCACCAACCCCCGTTGTTGTGGGGGTACTGGAAACGCTCAATGTGATGGCGCAAGTGCCACTTGTGTAGGGCACTTGTTAGGGCCAAAGGGGTTGCTTATACCCTATGGTGGTAAAGGCTAAGCATATATGTGCAATATTCCAGGATATCAGGTCATAAAACATAGATTCAGCTGCCCTACTGTTCGTTAGCTCGGATTCTGCGAGAAGGGGGCCGGGGACTTATATGGAGGGGTGTAGTACGACATCAGTCTTAGCAGGCTTGAGGCGACCACATTCTGAATATTGCGACGACGTTGTTTAAGCATTCCAGACACTGAGCATGCATATAGTCCCCATCATGCATGAATATTAATACAGTCTGTGATTGTACTCGGCATACAGGGATTTCAAATCCTTAGTCAATCACCATGGTCGATTTGGTCGTTGCTCAATCTTTATGTGACTCGCGACTATATTGCTAACGTATATCATGACGCATCGCAGTTATTTTGCAGCCGTGTGGCATGTTTTAGACTACTTAACTACCGCCGGCTTGCTACATGTATTCTGGGAGCACTCACACTGCGTGCCCCCCGGCCCCCGCCATCTCATTCCCACTGCTCAGTGCTTGCTAGCACGTGGTGGCGCATCACTATATGCAGAAGGCGCCCGCCCAGCGTCAGCAGGCGGTCGCGCGGCGCCAGCGAGGCAGCGACTGCGATGCCCCTGTCGTTCGCGCAGCGCAAGCAGGTGATATGGGTGAGACACTGCGCCGACATACCGCCTTTTTATTATGCTCCCTCTACTGATGCATATGTACAGAGCGCGCGCATATGGAAGTCGTAGTAGGCAATACAGCTCCGTCAGGAGTGCAATGCCGCTGATGGAGATATATGATATACGCAAGATATATACTCGTGCACGAAGCAGAGGGACGATATCGCGCGCGTCGACGCAACCCAGTTAGCGGGTGTGGTACCGCCCAGCGCGGCATTGCATATGCACGACGGAGCAGGGCTGCGTCATGTATCGACCGCCGTGCTTTAACCGGTTTAGACAGTAACGAAACAGTTCATTTCCACAATGTTGTTGCCCCTCCCCCGCGATACGCGGCGCGGCATTACCCGTCGTGATACGCCTGCTAGCGCGTCGGTAGTCGCGACGACGACGGTCCGAAGCGCCACCTCTGGCGGATGGAGGAGCATCCCGCAAGTAGTACTAAGATGATTCCCTGCTAGGTATAAGTCCGGCCCATGCCAGGCCAGTCGCTTGTTGCCGTTGCTGCGTTGGGGGCAGAGTAAAGCAAGTGGCATACAGCCGCACTGGTGTTTGTAGAAATGTACAGCATCTGTAATGTGTGTGTGTCTCATTATTGCCCAGTATTGGGGTGACTGACACATGGTATATATCCATTCTAAAGCAAGGGCACACAATCATACTCATAGCAAAGGGATGCCAATCCCCCTCTCCTTCCCCTTCGAAAATCCCGGTGTGTGTGTCCTTGCAGTCTCAGCTCGCGGCTTGCCGCGCCGCCTCCGTGCTACTCCTCCAACAGGCACCCACACAAACCGCCGCCGACACTCGAGACGGCATGGGCCAGTTCAGCCGGCGCCTCCAAGGCGGACATTATCAGGTATTGCACCTTCACACGTGGCCAGGTACCCCCCCCCCCCCCCCTCCTTCCCCTCTCCCCTGCCCCTGGACCCCCAAAACCCACTGATGCGGTGCCGTGCTGGCGCATTGTGCGTCGCACGCGTCCCGGAGATTGCCCCGCTGGATGAATACTGCCGCTGATGACTGCGACTGCGCAGCAAATCCGTATGACTACGGGCACAGGGGTATGGCTGGAGACAAAGCATCACCGCTGCAATGCATCGCGCCCTGTCCGCGCCGCCACCGGAAATGCGTAGTAATCGTGGTTGGTTCACCAGCGCCGCATAGTCGCAGTGGGGAAGGTGGAGGGATTCGGGTCAGCTTTTCACATTCAATCAGGATGCCGCAATGCAGACATAACGATGACCGCCCTCTGGGGCTTTGCCAGGGGAGCCATACCAATGAAATCCAAAAGGGTGCCAATATAGCTGGGGATAGGGCCCGCCCCCATGCCCCTCTCATCCATGCACCCAGGGAACTCTTCGGTACCAACGGCGCATCGTTGGCGGCTGATCCCAAGTCGGCGGGCGCTGAGCAGCGGCGGCTTACTTGGCCTCCGGGAGCCGACTCATGGCCAGCACCAGCAGCACGCCCACCATGGCGCCGCCCAGGTGCGCGACGTGGCTGACACTGACGCCGCCCGCCACCATCTTGCCCGTCACCGCTGCGGCGGCGCATGGACAGCACGAGCCTCAGCGGGGCAGCACAGCGCAGGGCCAACACAAGGAACCCCCCCCCCTGGTATCCCAGGCACCGCCGCCTCACCTGCCTGGCTCGCCACCTCCGTCATCACCTGCTTCACCACAAACTGCCCCAGGATGACGCACTCCAGGATCTTGCGCAGGTTCCATTGCAGCTGCGCGCCCACGTGCATCCCGATCAGCGGCATCGCTTCGCCAGAGCGCGTTACAGGGCTCGGGTGGTACCGCCTAGGACGCCAGTAAGTCTCTACCGTGTAACATGCCCATTGGGCACCCTTATCCCACACGTGGATTGGGTGGCAGGGGGTGGCGGAACTCGCTGTGGGTTGGGGGCGGTGACTGTCCGGTAAGTACTGGATTACTTCTGTCTGGGACTGTTCATGTGAGAGGCAACTCTCATCTCGGCCAGCCGAGGAAGGGGAGAAAGGAGGGGGGGGAGATGGTGGGCGCACCTTCACCAGCACGCTGACGGCAAAGAGGCCAAAGACGGCTCCGCTGGCGCCCAGGCTGAAGCCGGAGCCACTGCAGCCCACAGGCGCGCTCAGCATGGTGGGGGGTGGGTCGAGGTGATGGGGAAAAGGGGTAGGGGTAGGGGATCGCACCCTCCCAGCAGGTGCGCGGCGACGGCCCCGCCGATGCCGCAGAGCAGGTAGGTGGCCCACACGCCAAAGCTGCCCTCCTCCTCCTCCACCAGCCGGCCGAACACGAGCAGGAAGAACGCGTTCTGGCTGAGGTGCGCCCAGTCGAAGTGGCAGAAGGTGCAGGTGATGAACTGCCACCACTGCGGGTACGCGCTGTTGAGGTACAGGTTCTGCGGGTTGAAAGTATCAGAGGGGGGGGGGGGGGAGTTGTGTGACAAAACCCAATTGCGCCACACTGCAGCCGTCGCACCAAGGCGTTTAAAATAAAATAAAAAGGCGGCCGAGTCGTCAGCAGCAGCGCGCACCTGCACCCACATCTGGGCGCCGAATTTGTCCAGCCCGAACAGCACAAAATTGATGAGCAGCAGCCAAAACACGCCCACCCCCGGATTGTTGACGGGGCCTGCGCACGCAACGGGTGAAAAACATTCAACATAAAACATAAAAAAAAACATTCGAGCACCCGCTCGCGCCTGCCAGCTCAGCATTCAGTCCCGATCATGCGCGCGCTATCCGCCGGGTGCGCACCGCTGTTGCTGTTGCCGCTGCCAGTCGAGGCCTGCACGCCAGTCGCGGGGGTCGGGCTGTCAAAGTAGTTGTAGGAATCTGCGTCGCCGGGCTTGGCCTTCACCGGCGTGAGCCGCCGAGGGAATTGGGCGGATGACGACTGCGAGCGGATGCCGGCAGCGAAGCCGAGTGCTCGTACTATCCGTACTCGCAGCGGCATTGGCTCCCCACCCGCACGTGCCCCTACGGGTGCCACCGACCCCCGCACAGGGAAGGATCCCTGCCGCCGGAAAGGCGCCAACGCGTTCCGGGTAGAGGGCGCAACAGGTCCCGTCCGGATCGCTGCCAGGGTGGTCGGGGCGGGCCGGGAGCCGGACGCCGTGGCAGTGGGGCCTGAGCAGCATCGCGGGCGGGGAGCACAGACGAGCGCCATCGTCGTCGCCGCCCTGCCTCCCGAGCTCCTCCCTCGCACGGCAAGGAGAACCGGGCTTCGTGCGACACTTTGGAACGATCAGCGTGACGTTCGTATGTGCTGATGAGCGTCTAGCTTCTCGCTTTGTCGGCGGATGAGCCCCGTGCGGGTCTACAGTAATAGGGCGGCGGCGGTGCTCCGCTGCCATCAGCATGCACGAGCGCCCGACGCCCAGCACGCCCAGGTAGAGTCGCTAGTAGTCGCGCGCTAGGCGGTGTCGCTATGTAGCATTAATCCGCAGAACGATCCGTTCGTTCGCCACATCCGCGAAAGATGCATCCGCAGAACGAAAACTGTAATTTCGTAATAAATAATTCTTGTATATATCGTAATATTTCCGGAAAAGTACCGGCGGGGGCGGCGGTACGAATAGTCGTCAGGTACGGGTACGGGGGTATCCTGTAGAGGTATATGGGAGGTGTGTAGTATCGACGTCAATTTAAATTACGTCAATAGTTCGTACGGCAGTCGCTATGAATCGTGTTAAACACGTCAGTCAATATTGAATGATACCTTGTTGTAGTATTGAAAAAAATTAATATCCCGCGTGCGGGTTTCGCGCCCGACCGGTCGCCTGCTCCCCGCATCCTGCGTTGACTCAGCAGGTTGACCAGTATAAATAAAGCGTCCGGTATCAGGACGCGCAGCACCTCAAGCACCCCACGCCAGCTAGGCGACACTCTGACAGCCCTCATCCGTTCGCAATACCCGTCCAAGCTCTGCGCCCTGGTACCGGTCGCAGTGCGGTGCTGCGCCCAAGTACCTGACGCGCGGAGCAAGAGGTGGCGTCACCAACACGGCCCCGTAACGCACGCGTGCTGGGCGACAGCGCGGGCTCGGTCGAGCCTCGTGCACCTGCGGGAGTACGAGTGGCACGTGCGCGGGTGCAGCTGCACGTGTACCGTAGCTCAGCCGGCCGGAGGCGACGCTCCACAGGGCAGCGACATGGCGGCGGTTCTGCACCAACCCGCTGCGGCCGCGCCGGACGCAGAGCCGCACATCCGCGTGCGCATCGAGGTGGCCGAGGTGTGCCAGACCAGCCCCCCCCCCCCACCCCCCCCCCCCCCCCCTTCCGACACCGAATGCTGAATGCCGAATGAATTAAAGCCCTCGCCCCGTAACAAACGGCATACTGAGCTGCGCCGACACCCCCCCCCCCCCCCCCCCTATCCTTAGCCGCGCCACAAGGCGGTGCCCACCTTGAGGAAGACGACCGCAGGTGAGCAATGTATAGTGCGATGTGGAAGCTGGCGAGAGTGGTCTCCACTGGAACGCAGCTGCCTTACCCATTGCCTCAGGGGCTAACCGGCAAGCCTGTGTGCAGGCTACGACGTGTTTGAGGTGGACGGCTTTGTGTTCAAGCGCAAGCGCAAGGCCGCAGAGGCGCAGCTGGAGCAGATCGCGGCGCCGGAACATCCGGAACCCACGCAAAACGAGGAGACGCCGACGCCGACGCCGGAGAATGAGGTCAGCCACCTGGAAGCGGCACCAGCGACAGCCGGCCTTGAGCCGCTTCCTGGCGCGCTCTCTGGCGCGGACCTGCTTGCGGCGTGCCGGGAGGCAGCCACCTCGGCGCTGGGGGCGGTTGAGGCAGATGTTCGTGCAACGGCGGAGGCAGCTGCGCAGGCATGGCTGGCAGCAGTAGAGGGCGCGACAGGCGGGCTGCCAGCCGCAGAGCCGGCTGCTGTTGAGGCCGCGGCAGTGTGCGAGGAGGAGGAGGCGGAGCTGCACGCCAAGAAGTCGATGCTGCGCACTATCCTGGCCCGCATGGATGCGGAGGAGCGCGACTGGCTGGCCCTGCAGGGGCAGCTGGAGGATAGGCAAGCGCCATGGTATGCCTGGCCCGCCTATCTGCCGTTACACTCGCTTTTGCGTTGAGAGTACCAGCACTAATCCCCTGGCGTGTGCCTGTGCGCAGCGAGGAGGCGCTGTGGCAGGAGATGGAGGGGGCGTTTACGCAGCACGAGGGCACGCAGTGGGCGGCGGAGTCGCTGCTGGCGGCACGGGCTGGCGCGCACCGCAAGCTGGCGCTGCAGGTGGAGGCGTACGCGGGGCTTGTCGGCGGCGTGGAGGCGCTGCTCAGCACGGCAGAGCAGGCGTGCAGCGCCATGCAGGTGCCGCCCCCCCTTTTTCCTTGCGACCTGCCTGACCCCACCTCCACCCACCTGCCTGGCCGGCTTGCTCTCTGTGCCCATATTTCAGCTGGGCTGTTCGCAATGGCGCAGGCGGAGTACCACCGTGACAAGTTCCGGGCCTTCCCGCACGTGGACTCCCCGGCCACACTTATCAAGGGAATAGCTAAGCGCGGGCAGCCCTAGCCTGCCCAGTCTCAAGTCCGAGCCACGGCCGGCTAGCTCCAACAAGCAATGCGCACGCCATTGCGTAGGGCGCCATCAGGCCAGCAGCGCGCCCCCATCCTTCAAGCAATCACGCAGCTTTATCCGCATGTGCTGCCCCTGTCTTTTGTGGGCAGTTCTTGTGCAAGTATTACAACGGCCGGCGGCCCATTCCACCTCTACCGTCCTCCTCGCAGCTCAAAGTCTCCTTGTCCAAGGCGGGCGGGTGTTCCGGGCGGGGACCTGAAGGAAATCGACCCAACAGAGCGGTGACCACACACAACACACGACGCAGGTATTTCAAGTGCGTTGCGGGTGTTCTTGCGAGTGAGCTAGCGAGCTTCCATGCGGCATCCGCTCGCATGCATAATTTGAGCACGCCATTTGCCATGCACAGTTTGGCGGCATGGCGAGGGCAGCTATTTATTTGCCGTAGTGCAATGGCATAGCTTACAGGTGTGAAGTACAAAAATGCCAGTCACAAATCCGCCGCTAGAGGAGCAGTACTGAAAGGTCAACACAGCAAGCCGCTTTAAAATGAAATATAAGCGGCTCGCATTGCGCACGAGGCGGCATGGATGAGTGATGATGCGCGCCCCGTTGAGGGTCCGGGCCACACATGCACGTGTGTGAGAGGGTGATCCACGGACGCGCGGTGCAGCTTCGGTGAAGGGATGGCGGACAAATCTGCGCCGTCTGATGAGGCAGCGAGCACGCTCTCGACCCGCCACTGAGCTCAGGACCCCGAGGAAATCTCTTGCGAGCAAGGCCTCCCAGTGAGCCCGGGTGGTGCACTGCGTGCCCCGCGATGAGAGGGCACCCTGATCCGCAGCCAAGCGTGCGACACCGCGCACAGTGCGGCGCACCCCCTTGCTCACCTCACCCACTGTGCCGAAGACCATGCTCATGTACTCCGACATATCCAGGATGTCTCGAAGAGGGCCCTTCTGTCCCAGCTCCGTGTTGTGCCACGCCGCATCCCGCGCAGCCAACCCCCGTTGTGTGTCGCCCAACAGGGAGCGCTCAAACCGATCCACAGCCGTGGCCCGGGGCACGGCAGTGCACTTGACCCCGTACCGCGTAGTCCCTGACTCCAGTAGCGTGGGCTTCAAGCTCTGGGAATCATAGCTCTCGGTCACGACGTCGAACGCCAGGAGGGAGAGCTTCTCTGCGTCCGGCATCAGGTCCTTGAGTTCATCCCTGGGTAAGTGATGCCGAGAGGCACTTCATGATGGAACAGGTCATCCACATCCCAGCGCACATTGATGCCCATATCGTGAACACATTGATCGCAAAAGGCGTCTGTGATAGCATAGGGATGTACAGACCGGTGATCGTCTCCATGCGCCGAGAGGTTCATGAGCGTGTCGCCATAGAGGTCGACAGTGACGCGGTTGTGCTCTTTCGAGGGCAGAATGATGTGGCTCCCGACCACCGGCGCCAGGCATGGGTGTGTTGGAATCTGCCCGATACCCTAGCACAGGCCGATACCCTAGCACCGGCCGGGCACATATCCCGCGCGCCTCTGCGCGCGCGTGCCTGTCTCCCGGCCCGCCGGGCGCTATGCTTTGACTATCTTCCTGTCCACAGTCCCCGCAGCTCGAGCCCGGCTTGTTGCTCCCACTGTGAGATGTCCCGAGCACTTCCGCTCACCATCACCTCCGCAGGTAAGCCGTTTAGGTTATGGGCCCTCACACGTCACGTGGGCGCAAGCGGGGTGCAGGGATAAGTCCGTGCGTCCGGAGCCGTTCGGAAAACGGCTGAGGCGGCTGCCACAATGGCGCCAAAAACAAGCCCACAAGGGGCGGGGGATGCACGCTGAGCCTCCGAGGCCAGTACACAACCCTCCCGACACCGTATCGGGGTAACCGCCTACCGGCCCGAGAGAGCCAGCCTCCGGGGCTGCGCTCAACAGACAAGTCCCCGGATTTTGTCGAACCACCGCTGTGCTTAGCTAATATATTTATATTTTAGGGAAACCTCAAAAATAGAATTCGAATCCACACCTTGCGTCGAGCCAGGCCGTCGCACATCGTGGTTCCATTAGCAATACCAAAGGCATGCGGCGAAACGACCGGCGAGCCCGGTGGTGGCTGTTGCTTATTGGAAGGACCGCCGGACGACCGTTGCGGAGCTGCTGTGTGTGCGGATCCCCGGACCCCGGACAGCAATAACACAGTGGAGCGTTTCAGCGCGGAGCGCGTCGTTTAGAAGCCATCCAAGATCGTCGCAGCGAGAACAACACGACGCACGAACCGCCCAGGCGCCTACCTACCCAGGTCCCGCCTATCACATCCCGCAGACCGGTCCCACTCACTGGGAGCAACAACGTGGTGATCTTGCCGCCGACGCAGGGCCGCGTAGCGGGCATCCACTTCGCCGTGCAGTACTTTTTGTTTCTTGCGGTGATTCGTGCTTCGTACAGCGGCAGCAGAACGCCACATGGCGCCTTCTTCGCGGGCCGCCAGAACGTGCATCTACGACACCGTTCGTGGATCCTACGGGCGGCCGCTTCGAAGACCCTTGCACCTACTGCGCAGATCTTCATGGCCAACCCCATTCAAGGCCCGGCAAGGCCAGCGACGGGGCGTGCGAGAACACCAACTCCCGAGAGAGTCCGGCGACTGCTACTGCCGTTGCATTATCGGCGAGCGCAGTGGCGACCGCAAGGAGGGCGAGTGCACCATCCGGATCAGCAGCAGCCGCCTACAAGCAGCCCAGATAAGGTCAGCCCAGCTACGAACAGCTTGTGTTTTGAGTTGCCTGGGCTTCCCTCGATTGCGCTGGCTATCTGCCGTTTGGCGTGGAGGCGTGCGAGCGCGATGGGGCTAGCGTCGGCGAGGCAGCGCTACTACTGGATGCCGGCAGCTCATCAGCTACGTGCAGCCCGCCATGTGCTCCCCCGACTGCGTTGGCTACCAGCAGCCCGTGCTCAGCAGCCCCGCCGGTCGCGGAGAGGCTGCCAGAGAGCATCTTGCGCAGCGCACTGCCCGGCATCGCCAAGGGCACGAAGATGATGCCCTCGCGGCCTCATCGTCACCAGCCAGCTCCGGGGGATTAGAAACACAACAGTATGGAGTGCAATGCACGCGGGAGCGGGTCGCCCGGAAGCTATCAAGGATGTATAGGGTAGTCGCTATTGATTACTGCTACTATTCGGTATTGTATTAGCGCCAGATTTCGACCATTGTTCCAATTGCACATTGCGGTCAGACGGAGAGGACCCCCGTGTACGAGGGGGGGCTGTTGGAATCTGCCCTAAACCCTAGCACCGGCTGATACCCTAGCACCGGCCGGGCACATGTCCCGAGCGCCTTTGCACGCGCATGCATGTCTTCCGCGGCCCGGGCGCTCTGCTTTGACTCTCTTCATGTCCACAGACCCCGCAGCTCGAGCCCGGGTTGCTGCTCCCACGTTAAGATGCTCCGAGCACTTCCACTCACCATCACCTCCGCAGTTGACCCGTTTAGGGTGAGGCAGAAAGAACTAAAGAAGTACCCGGCAGCAGCCTCCCGCATGTCTTGCGGAGTCACGATTGTCCGCGCAGTGGGGATGGCCACCTTCCACATGCCCGACGCCGCGTCGAGCTTGCCGGACAAGATCCGTAGCTCCATGCATGTGACACGGAGAGTGCACACCTTGTTTTTAAGCCCCACATACAGTGTGACAATTATACGAGTACGATATTTACTACTAGTTAGCACCAGTACTATGTGTCCGAGTACTAGGACTACCTGAGACTACGAGTATATGTATTACTGTATAATACTGGTGCTGCCGTGTGGCAAGAGTTGTTCTTTTGAGACGAATGCCGCCTCGATTATTACACGGGTTTATATCGGAGCACGAGTTTCAAGGGACCTACAGCTGACAACTTCGATCGTCAATGTTGTTGAGAATTGATGTCTCGCCCCCCCCCCCCCTCCCCCCCCCATCATCGGGGCGTGATTACATACGAGTATACGGTATACTACGAGTTAGTATCAGTCGTAGTACTATGTGTACCTGGCTACCAGTGTTGCATACGACAAACATGCCATTTGTATTAAACATTATTTAAAAAGTCTTTTTTCTCGAACTGTATAAAGCGTTTGATAACACATGACCCCTCTAAGACTCAAGGCCGGTTGGGCTGCTGGGGGAGCCACCAACATCAGCAGCATTGCTTGTCCCCTCCAATGCAGCATTCCCTTGAGTGGCAGTGTGGTCACTAATTTTACCAGTTTGGCCCACAACCTCATCACCGAGAAGGTCATCAACCTCATCTGCGGGAAGGTCATCGTCGGCTGACCAACCAGGTAGTGCATCATCATGCTTTGGCACAGCTTGATCGCCGCCATCTGCGTCGACAATGTCCCACTTCCAGGTGTGGCGGGGGAGCCATTCCTCCCAGGCACTCAGTCTGGACCCGGCCCGGCAAGGCATCATTCAAGCGCATGGTTGGTAGTCGTCAGCTTGCTTGTGGTTGAAGCGCAGCAACTTGACGAGACTCCCTGCACGCCCATGATCCATAAAATTCGATTGCGCTTATTGGAAACGACGTGGTCATGGTCTGACCATCCACGCTCAGCAGGGGAGGAGTTGGCGAGTTGGCTCAGGATAGTCATAGCAAGGTATGTAAGCTGGGTGGCCGGTCTGTCACCCGTACTGCCCATAGTCTGCCACCATGACACGGAGTCGACTGTCCGTGTTGACAAGCGGGATTCACGCGAGCACAACGGATTAGGCCAGACATGCGCCATCATAAGACAATAGCTTCTTCGCCATGGTAACGACAGCGGCCTTTAGGCGGCCAGCAACCTCACGTGATAGCTCAGTTCGTCGGTTCTGAGGCAGCAATTTCTGAAGTACATATGGCCCAAGAAAAGGATGCAAAGCGTGTGCGGCCAAGTGGACATGATGCGCCAACGCTGCCCAACGGTCACTGGTGATCTGTGCAAAGTCAGCTGCATACACTACACATGGTCATGCCTCCAAACACTCCTCGGCAGATATGCCAGCTCAAAAATACGATCGCCCATATCAGTGAACATGGAGAACACATCGCCCATGAAGGGCATGCTGACTTCAGACTACCTGAAACAGTAATTTAACCTATTTTGCACCGTGGAATTCATTTTGCACCGTAGGGTTTGTTTAAACCCTAGTTCCCGGGTCTACTATCAGTACTTAAGACTCACTGGTGATGTAGCTTGGGTTTGTAGAACTTGGGTGCAGTGCAGCATTCATCAGCATGCAGGCCAGCCGCGACGCATATCCAATGTTGGTTTTGGAGCATTTTGTCCAAAATGGGACAAGATGAGGCAATGAAATCAATATTTACTATGATGATTACATCCAGCGGCTAGCTAGCCACAAGACGTTGCTGATAGTTTATTCGTTGAGCATCCCCAGCTCAAGCAAGTCCTTCTTCGTGGCTGCGTTAAACTTGACAACTCCGCCGGGTTTGCGTTGCGCTGGGGTGGTTGACATGACGTGGACGCAGTTGTTTCGTGGCTGGCTGATTTGCCACCCAGTTTGCGCATATGTCTTCACGACTTGGACGCTTTTACCGTACCACTTCTTTCTGACCATGGTGCCGTCCTCGTTGAACACCTCTCGACTTCCCGACGCGTCGTGGATGGCCTTCGCGTACGATAGGGGGACGGCTTCAACAAGCTTCCAAGGAAGCGTCAGGCACTTCTCCCAGCTTGTGTCGACTGGCTTCTTCCCTCCTTTTGTCTGCGCGTACAACCATAGGGGCATGAGGGGTTTGCCCTTTGCATCGGCATGGAAGGGCTCGTATACGGCCACGGTCAACGTGTCTTCGGTAGTCTCGCGCGACTTCACAAGCCCGATGACGAATCTCGACTCCCAATCACCAAGAGTTTCAGGACACTTGTCTTCCTCATGCACCTAACGATGACCAAGACCGCGAGCTATGTTAGTCCCGAGCGAGACGCCACGCCATTGTTGTCCCAGTTGGGACAAAATAACAAGCAAGGTAGATGAACCAAATTGTTTTGTCCCGTAAAGGACAAAAATGACAAACAATGGGACTCACATCGGAGACGTCGATGACAACGAGGTTCGAGCCCTTTGCATCGCTGGGCGATGTGTTGTCATGAAGCCTCTCCTTGGCGCCGGCGTGAACTCGCCGGAAGGCGCTGTCATCTTGAAGCACTTGAGCACGAACCTCGGCTTCAACGCGAGCGGCTTCGGCATTGTTGAGGTCTGCGTTGGTAGCCATCGTGTGACGTGCCTCAACAGGCGCGGTCTGCCCGTGCTCGCGCAAGAGGTCGTCAACTTCCTCTTTCCGTTGCGGCCAGAACCTGGAGAAAGCTGCCGAAGGAGCAGTTTGCTTCTCATCCAAGTCGTCGAGCAGATTCTTCCAGCTCTCGCGCTCGACTGGGGAGAAGTGCCACTGGACCGCCAGGTCCGTGATGTACGACATGACCTTCTTGAAATCATCCAAGTACCTATGGACCTTCACCGCGTCGGGCTTCTTTTTGTCGCAGAGAGCGTACAAAAGGGGCCGGCCCGCACGAATCTCGGGCGTCCCAGTTGGCGCGCTCTTCAAGATCTGCACGGGCTCAGAAAGCGGTGTGTTGGACCACAAGGCGGTGCGCAACGAGCCGCCAGACGCGGCGGCGTCGTCACGGGTGAACTCGAATTTGTGCGGCTTATTGATGTCCTGAATGTGGTCTTGGAAATGGGGCCTTAACCACTCAGAGAAGTCGAGGGAGAATGAGAGCTCAACAATCTCCGGAGTGGGCGAGAATGCCTTCGCCACCAAGTCAAGAAAGGCCTCGATTGTGTACTAGGCGGAGCTGCGAGATAGCGCAAGACTGATGCGGCTGAAGATCTGGTCAACCCGTTCGTGAGTGTGCCCGACAGGCAAGAAGACCACATGAATGACGTCGCAGATGCCGATAGACACAAGCCAATTGCAGAGGGCCGCCACGTTCCTATTCTTGTTCTCCCTGACGGTGTTGTCCATCTGGATTCTGATGTACGGAATCTTTCTACCACGGTGTTGAATCTCCTGCATCGCAGATCAGATTTCATCAGTCCATGGCTACCGGACAACCACGGCGAACCTATCGGGAGGCTAACGAGCTCACCTTTATGATCGTGATCCATATTAGAGTGCACGTCGTGGACGAATCGTGGGGGATGGTGTTGGTGTAGTAGTAGATGTCGTCCGGGCGGTATCCGTCGTACTTCACACAGGTGAGGTGGTACTTGAGGAGCATGTCGGGCTTCACAGTCTTGGGGATGCGAACCCAGTGAGGCAGCAGGGTCTTCGCGGAGTCCATGCTATCAATTTCGAAGAACAAGAAGTTTCCATGGCCAAGGCGCGACTGGAAGACGGCGTTGTTCAGATCCCTTCGTTCCTGGCGCACTCTCTCGAGGTGTACCTTCTGCTCAGCTCTGACCTGACGCCTCACCAGCTGCTGATGTTGACGGTGCACTTGACGTTCCTCTGGCGTCATGTCCTTTGTGCAAATCTCGCGAGCTTGGTCTCTGAGTGCTTTGCCCGCCGCGCATATGGGACAGTGGCTGAATCGCTTCACCTTCGGCGTGGTGACATCCGGGAAGTCTTCCTTCCAAGTCTGGCGGAAAGTGTCGAACGATGCGAGCTTCACTTCGCTCTCGGTAGCCAAATCTACAAAGGGGCAGGGGCATGATAGGTCGGTATACAAATAAGGTCTCATAATGCGAGACAGAAAAGTTCGGTCTAAAGTGGGTCGAAATAATTATATCGATAGTGGGTGAATAATTCTGTAATCAGCATGGCGAAACAATCTGTCATCAGTGTGACGAAACGGTATGTCAGTAGTGGGACAAAACCGTCTCTCAGCAATGGGACAAGACGTTCTCTCTGCAGTGGGACGATATCGGCTAATTATGTGGGACAAATACTTTTGTGGTCGGTGGGTCGAAACGGTATGCCATGAGCGGTGCGAAACGTTCTGTCATCAGTGGGACGAAATCGGTCCGGCGTCGGTGGGACTAAACGTTCTGGCGATAGCGGGACGAAACGGTTTGTAAATAGAGGGACGAAACGGTTTGTCATCAGCGGGACAAAACGATCTGTCGTCAGTGGGACGAAACGGTTTGTCATCAGCGGGACAAAACGGTCTGTCATCAGCGGGACAAAACGGTTTGTCATCAGTGGGACGAAACGGTTTGTCATCAGCGGGACAAAACGGTCTGTAATTAGAGGGACAAAACGGTTTGTCATCAGTGGGACGAAACGGTTTGTCATCAGCGGGACAAAACGGTCTGTAAATAGAGGGACGAAACGGTTTGTCATCAGTGGGACGAAACGGTTTGTCATCAGCGGGACAAAACGGTCTGTCATCAGCGGGACAAAACGGTCTGTCATCAGTGGGACGAAACGTTCTGTCATTAGTGGGACGAAACGTTCTGTCATCAGCGGGACAAAACGGTCTGTCATCAGTGGGACGAAACGGTTTGTCATCAGCGGGACGAAACGGTTTGTCATCAGTGGGACGAAACGGTTTGTCATCAGCGGGACAAAAACGGTATGTAATTAGCGGGACAAAACGGTTTGTCATCAGCGGGACAAAACGGTATGTCATCAGCGGGACAAAACGGCTTGTCCTCAATGGGACGAAACGGTTTGTCATCAGCGGGACGAAACGGTCTGTCGTCAGCGGCACAAAACGGTATGTCATCAGTGGGACAAAATGGGCCTCACCACGGAGAATGGCGTTGTCGTCCTCGGCCCACGACTTGTAGTAGTAGTAGACGCAAATCTTGGTCATCCAGGGAGGTAGGTGCTTCTTGAAGGTCTCGTTGTTTCCGTCATGAAAAGGCATGATCTCGACGTGACCGAGGTCATCCGAGAAGAAGTGCTCGAGAAACATGCGCACATGCTCCCTCGGTCCGGTTTGTCTGCTCTCGTATTGCTTGAGCTGCCTGATGTACGTGGGTTCGTTGTCCACCATCCACCGACCGCTGGATCACGAGACGTCTGTGTTTCGAGACCTGATGCAAGGCCTCCCACGCACGCCCACACGTGTAGATGGGGCCCCGATGGTCGAAAGAGCGCAAGTGGGCACGTGATCAAACATGTAATCGAACTTGTCGGATGCCGACTCGTAGCCACCCCTGAGAACCTGAGCGAGCCGGTCAAAGGAGCGGTTCTGATTGCCAGAATATACGGTCAACGCACGGTCCAACACGGCATCAACGAGGGCCTCTCCGCACTGTGTGTATAGCTTGTGCACGCACTTGCGCGAACAGCATGGCGACTGCTCGCTAGCCCCCTTGGCGAGCATGAGGCGGATACAATCGCGAGAGGTGCGCTTGCTGATCAAAGACGAGACCTTGCCATTATCGCTTTCGGCGACCTCATCGGAGCCCTTGCCCCACGTGTACTTCCTTTTCTCAGGCTCCTTACGATCACTCGCACGCGCGTCGCAATCACACGAGTACCCGCCGCGGCACGAACACGGCGGTAATGTAACTGTAGTGTCCGACGCGCCGGATCCTGGAGAAGAGGCCATGCTTTCGACCGCCGCCATGCTCCAGCATGGGGCGAGTGGGGGTGGGGGGGGGGTGAAGGACTGTGATCTGTGGTGAGGAAGAGTGACGGCCGATGACCGTTCTCGGACGGGTCGTTGACCGGGGTGCATAATATCCAGCTACGGGTCAAAATAATTGAACCTGATGACTCAAATACCGTATTATTTCGTGTTTCTTTCGTATGTCGGTAATAGTTCTATACTAGTAAGTACACCCGAATCCAATCCAAGGAATATATCATCCCATGAAGGAATATTATTGCCACGCCACTGTACTCTCGTACCGTTATGACTCTCGAGTAGGGAATATTTTATCTTCCAGTAATAGTAATATATAGTCGCAGTAGTTAGCCCTGTATATTCGTCGCGGTGCAAAATACATAAACCTGATGACGACGACGAGGTACACTATAGTGTGCGCACGCGCGCCGTTGGTCCAGCAGGGGTCAGAGCGGCGGCAGACAGAAACCATGTCATTTCCACCTCTCCCTCACCGCTTCCCACCAAGAAACCCGCTCATCTACCGCGTCAACCTACCTACCGCCAGAACGGCGCCGAAGAAGAACGAGCCTGCCAAGGACAAGGAAGACAAGGACGACGCCACCCCAGGTGAGTTGCGCGCGCGTACAGTAGCTACCTGCCTGCTCGACGCGTGATACGGCCAGATCTAGCAAGTTCGGTTAGGGTTCCCTGTAGAAGCGGTGTAATCTAGGACCACTCGAGGTGTAGGCAGACGAGTGGGAGCGTACAGTAGCCGCCTGCCTGCTCGACGCGTGATACGGCCAGATCTAGCGAGTTCGGCTAGGGTTCCCTGTAGAAGCGGTGTAATCTAGGACCGCTCGAGGTGTAGGCAGACGAGTGGGAATAGAAACCCAAACAAGACGAGCGGCATCAAGATCCTGCATGGTAGTATTACGTCCCGTCGAGGCAGCTGCGGCAAGTTCAGTAAGGATGCTAATTGGTGGTGGGAGGGGGTGGGGGTGAAGAGCGGCCAGGTGGAACCTGTGCCTGTACTCCGCCGTAAGGAGTGGTTTAATATTAGTGTGAAGCGCAGTACTTAAAGACATTACATTATTAAACCGCAGTACATAATGTATTGAAAAGAAGCGTTCTGTCATCAGTGGGACGAAACGGTTTGTCATCAGTGGGACGAAACGGTATGTCATCAGTGGGACGAAACGGTTTGTCATCAGTGGGACGAAATGGTCCGACAGCATATGATATTTATAGGTCGAAGGTCCAAGCGGACATCAAAACCTACCGAGAAAGCAAAAGAATTCGATACGCTCGGAGCGCTAGTCGGGAGAAAACACAAGGCGTCATCTTCTGTGCCCGAGCAGCCGGCGGAGAAGAAGAGCCGTGCAGCCTCAGCTTCTGCAGCTAGAGCGGGCGATGTGGCATCAGGTAACCCCTGGAAACCGAGCCTTTTAGGAGGTAGAGTGCCGGCGTACGGCACGCACTCGCAAGGAGAAAGATCCGCGGCCGCTCTTTTGACGGCCCGAATCAAAAGCGGCCAAGTCCTCTCAGATGCTCAAATGCAGACAGCGCGAAGGCTAATCGATTACGAAAAGCTTATGCAAGCTTACTATCAATCAGGTCCTTGCCTCTCCAATCATATGATTTTTGTGAGTGCACTATGTCATATTGACATTGTTTGAAATCATGTGTGTTGACAGGTTCGAAAGGACGCGCACATGAGCCAGTAGCGACTAAAGCTTTAAAGGAATCCAAGGGAAAAGAAAAAGTTTCAGAAACGATTGTGACTCCAGGTAATTGTGACTGAAAGTATCAATCCCTGCCTTTGTGAGCGCACTGTGTCATATTTACATTGTTTGAAATCATGTGTGTTGACAGGTTCGAAAGGACGCGCAAATGAGCCAGTAGCGACTCAAGCTTCAAAGGAATCCAAGGGAAAAGAAAAGGTTTCAGAGACGATTGTGACTCCAGGTAATTGTGACTGAAAGTATCAATCCCTGCCTTCTCACTCCCTTCGATTAATTTCTCGTCAATGAGTTATCTGACGTTCTCACTCCCTTCGATTAATTTCTCGTCAATGAGTTATCTGACGTTCCAACAGGTCGTAAATTGGCGCAGGCAACCGCGTCGGAAGTAGCTGGTAAATCGGGATCCCCAGGTACAAAAAACACGCTTGGCTTTGATGGTGTATGGCGATACCGTTCAGTAGTTAATCTTGACGCCCATTGCAGGTGTGTTGAGTACTCTCTACTCATTCTTTACATGTTCCCCGAATCAAGGCTCTTCTTTGTCTAACGGCCCGCCTCAAGTACCGGAAACAGAGCCGGAGCCTGAGCTCGAGCCGGAGAACGAGCCCGTGCCCGAGCCAGAGCCGGAGCCTAAAACAAAGCCCACTGAGCCCGAGCCCGAGCCTCAGCATGAGCCTGAAACTGAGCCCACTCAGATGGAGCCAGAGCCGGAGCATGAACCGGAGCCTCAGCCCGAGCCGGAGCCCGAGCCTGAGCATGAGCCCACTCGGCTTGACCCGGAGCCTGAACCGGAGCCCGAGCCCGAGCTCGAGACTCCAGCGCCGACTACCGGGCAAGCGTCCGGTTCTGGAGCCTCTGGTTCTCGAGCCCCTATTGCCGAGGCTCCGAGAAGGGTTCCTGAATTCCTCAGTATGTGCACGGATGAAGAGGTCTTCGGCACAGAGGAAGAACAGAGGCAACGGGCGGCAGAGAAGTGTAAGCAAGCTCTCGACATCACCGGCACTCCTGGACCCGAGAGGAAGACAAAGCTGATGACGGTCGCCTCTTACGACGACTTCTTTGACGAGAGGGACGGATCTTAAGAACATGACTCCTACAGCGACTTTACCTCAAGGAGCTGGACTATCCACTGGTTCAAGAACACAAGTGCTGAGGTACATATATATCTATTTGTACATCGAATTGCACAAGGCGAGCTTGCTGACTGGCAAGGACTTTTTCGATGATCCGAAGGGGCCACTTCTCGCGTGTATCGGAAAGATCAAGGACGTCGAGCTGGACTCGGCCGGAAACTACGGGGTGAGTAAAGCTTATATATTGTCTCTGAATTCGTGTCAATGTCGTGTATCAATAAGTATTAATATTCTTATGCTTGTTACCGCAGATCTCTCTTGAACCTTATCACTTGACAGTGCACAAAGGAGTTCAGGATCGATGTCAGCTTTGAGAGGTTGCTACTCCACGCGATCGAACCGTCACTCTGCTTCCAGCCGCGGTTCCAGTCTTACTACGCATGGACTTTGGTCGAACGCAATGTGCTGTCGCAGGCGCTGACAAGTTTCGCGTCTGGTGAGATTGACATCGATGACTTGGCCAACATTGACAAGGTTTTTAAGAACGCGCTTCCATACGTCGACACGTTGGCCGTCCCGCCGGCCTTGAATGGCTTCTACAACACCGGTGCCGTCGACTTGATCTCTTACGGCCACCTCATAGTCGAGATTGTTGATCCAGAGGTGAAGACATCTCACTGTGGCGACATCAACATGTTATACGCCGACAGAGTCAACCTCGTCGTCGACAAGGATACGGGGCTGCCTCACATTTTCAGCTTCCCATCCGATAAGTTCGTCGCTCCGCCGCCGGCATTTGAATTCCGATCCCCAAAGCTGCAAGACTGCAATATGGTGGCGCAAAGCTACAAGGTAAAAGCCTATCGCGACCTGTTGTACCTATCCGGATCAAATATGTGTAGACAAATCTAAATCAATACACAATGCAACTTACTGACATCCATTTCTTGCATTTGTTATTCAGAGGAATCCTTCCCTGTCCGCCGAGAATTTCTCAGTGTCCTTTCCGGTGTACGTAGTGTCCTCTGGAGAGTATGTGCCCCTCGCTCGGACCATGGCCGAATTCAAGGAGCAAGTTGCAATATTCGAAGGCGGGGAGAAGCCAGACTTGGCGGATTCAAGTTCTTACAAGCCAGAGATCGACGTCATCATAAAGTTTCTACACTCTCAGGGCGCGCGTCAAGCCAACATCGACGGCAGCCACAGACGGGAGGCGAAGCGCATGGTGAAAGAAAACTACCCGGAAATCTACAAAGCCAACAAAGGCATCCACCTCACGTCGGACAAGATGTACATCGGCCTCTCGCCGGAAGTCTGCCGCTACATGTCTATGAAGCTCAACGAGGCGGGTCACACCGTCGTGGGAGACACGTCCATGCACAAACTCCTGGTGAGTGACCCATTCTCCAAATTATTATTAAGCTGACCGTGGCAGCAAATAGGCGTAAAGTGTGACAAAAGTCGTTCTGTCGTCAACGGTTAAAAATATGTGTCAGTGGGACGAAACGGTATGTCATCAGTGGGACGAAACGGTCTGTCATCAGCGGGACGAAACGTTCTGTCATCAGCGGGACAAAACGGGACGAAACGGTTTGTCATCAGTGGGACGAAACGGTTTGTCATCAGTGGGACGAAACGTTCTGTCATCAGTGGGACGAAACGGTTTGTCATCAGTGGGACGAAACGTTCTGTCATTAGTGGGACGAAACGTTCTGTCATCAGCGGGACGAAACGGTTTGTCATCGAGGTACAATCGTTCGGAATTTTGAAATCGGTGCAATTGTTTCTGCAAAACCTTCGCAGATGTTTCGAGAGTTGGTATGCAGATCAGGATGCAACTCGCCCCGGCTTTAGGGCACCTCCGCAAATCAGAGTCGTGAAGGAGTTCAAGAAGTCTGAAGTTCTTCAAGTTGAATTTGAGAAGATCGGCATCAAAGATGAGAAGAGCAGCGAGTTCTCAAATTTGATTGACCTCTGCTCGCGCCCACAACGGTGAGCTGCGTACATGATGAAAATTTATCGTGTTGTTAATGCTGCTAGATTCTGACAAATGATTTGCGCAGTGTTTTTGAGCCCCTTGAGCAGATTTCTGAAGCCTACCGGCATGTGGAGCTCGGGGTTCGAGGATGGGACGAAGCCAGAACCAAACTCGGAGACCTATTTGTGTACTACCAGCAAGAACTCGATAGAGTCAAGCGTCTCAATTGCGGCAGGCAACTCACCCAGAAGGAAGTGAGGAAGGTTTACGAAGCAATTCGGAAGCCTATCAATGCAATCCTCGATAACAAGAAGTACGGCTTCGGCAAAGACAGAGCTAGCTCACTTCCGAGTCGCCCTCATGGAGGTAAGTTGTGACCGACCCCAGTGTCTTAATCACATGGAATACTATCATTGATTCCTTTCTCCGTACTGAAGTTTGTTTTTCGACCCAGGATGTCGGCTTTGGACCCCATGCGCCCTGGCTAGACGAGCCGTCTCTTGCCAAGCAGAGCGACAGCGCGGATCTCCCTGTGGGCCAGATGTACCTGGTGGTTGGACTGCTCATCCAAGGCGAGCACAATGTGACCCCGAGCCTCTACGAGTTGGTGTATGACATAAAGCATGCCGGCGACAATGGCCCCATGGCTGTTACGCACACCAACGCGGAGTGGCTCGCGATGATTGAGACCTGGAGGTTTCGCGATCTCTTGCGTCGAGCAAGCATCAAGCTCATGAATGTCATTGACACGGCCAAGGGCAGGGAGACAATTCAACTGCTGACGCCGGACGAACCGGCCAGGAATTGGGGGAAATATCTCTCGGACCACATCATCGATTGGGGTGTGCAAGACAAAGTGTCGGATGAGCAAGCGGCCGCTCGCCTTGACGTCATCACCAAGTTCCGAGCCAAGGTTGATGACCTCGGCCCAACAGGCTTCCCCAAAAAGTTCCAGGATTTGTTCAAAGGTGCTCATCGCTCCGGTCCTTTGATGGTCTTGCTGGCCCCTCCTGCCAGATGGGGGGACATGAAATCCGCCGATTGTCTCACACCACTACCGGTTCGAGAGCATATCGCGGCCACCAACACCACCATCAGGAGTGAGGCGTATCGCATCAAGAATCAGATGCCGGACTTGGTCATCTCCTTCTTCACAGAGTTTGCTCTTCTGGCATGTGCGCCGGAGCTTATCGCGGTTTCCGCTCCGGATGTTTCTCATGAGCTGTGGATATCGATGAAGGTAACTAAGATCTTCACAAATTCTCTTCTGAATTTTCGTTGTGAGCTATTAACCCGGATATGTTTTCTAATACACACAGGCCTCGGCACTTCCGGTGATGCCCAAGGGCTTTGAGGTCGACAAGGATGACAAGGTGTGGTTGAACACGGAGCTTTGCAAGACTTGCATTGTGGAGGGGAACTTCAAGGCTCCCGCGACAAAACAATTCGTCGCGGACGCCATGTCGGCAGTTCGTGCCAGAAAGGCAACAGTCTTCATTGCCGACGCGCTTTTCGGAGCTGGTTCGCACACATGGGACTCGAAGGATGCTGCGTGGGGTACGGACGACTTCAACGACGTGTTTGCTTTCGCCAGGCAAGACAACCCCCACAACCCCGGTGCGTAGATGACTGTGCTTTCATTTATCTCATTCCCGATTTTTCCCCCGCGCAGGCAGTTGAATATCCTGACTGGATCTTCTGACGTCCACACTGCTCTCGATGGGTGCCATTTCTTCATTCACCTCTCGGACCAGCAACTTGGATCCGCAATCACAACCGTTCAAAAACAAGCTGAGGACCTCATGTATCACGCACGTCCTGACTTGGGCCAAGGATTGCGGGATGAAGATTGGCAGCTCTATGCGTCACGACGCTGAGTACTACCTCTACGTCAGGAAGCCCCGGCCAAGCATCATAGCTGACAACATCCGTTTCGATGATCCCCGAAGGTGATGAGATTTGATCCGTGGAAAATAGCCGGCTTGTATTTATTTACTCGCTAAGCCGGTTGTGCCTTTCCAGATTCTCTACATCCATCATGTTGGGTCACTTCAAAGACAGTTCGAAATTGAAGGACGAGAACAGACAAACGGTGAACAAGTACCAAAAGCCCATCGCTCTCTTCGCCAAGCACCTTAAGATGGCGGCAACAGACGGGACAACAATCGTCGACGTACGTCACAGCCGGAACCGGGACAACCGCGGTGCGTGAGGGGTGCAACCCGCGTGAGTGTCTTAATGGGATCAACATAAAAAAATTAACGCCTTGTGCGGTTTGCCACGCCTTTTCCAGGTCGCTGCGGCCTTTTCCGTGTGGTGGGACCATATGGATCATAGCTACTCGTTCACACACATGAACTTGAAGACGATCCTCATTGACAACCAGAAGACGCAAATCGCTGGGATGAAGTCCAGGATGACCTCATGGTTCAAAGAGAAGCCATGGGACGAGACTCAAAGACTGCGTCCAAGTGACTTCGAGAAGTGGCCGGTCTACCCCTTCCAATGACCGAGTCAGAGGAGCGGGAAGAGCGTGCAGCGGCGGAGAAGAAGAGGCAACAGGCGGCAGAGCGCCGAGGGGATTATGTGCTCGAAGATGATGATATGTAGTACAATTCCGCAAAATTAGCCGCTCATATATTTTGTCCCGGCTTTGACAGAGTTTCAGCCCCGGACGGCACAAACTACTTGTAGCCATCACGGCCCCCGCTCTTTTTTGCCCCAGTTTGGACAGAGTTTCAGCCCCCGATGGCGCAAACTTCTTGTAACCATCCCGTTTCCTTCACTCTTTTGATTTGTCCCTGCTTGGACGGAATTGGTTTCCCCGACTTGGCACAAAATGAACCAACCGGCATTCATATTAGCTTTCAATCCCACTGCTGCCCCCAAACCCTAATTTAGACCTAACCACAATGCACCGCGTGCCTCGGGGCAAAATAGGTTGCATTACTGTTCTAAGCAGCCCCTCTGCATGCGCCACATGACATCAACGAGCTGCCCGGACTTCGTCCAGTTGCTCTCGTCATTGATGAATGCCCCGAACTTGGCAGCCACGCGCCATGTTGCCGGCGTGCGGCTTTTGTCAGCCAGTTAGTCCTTCCACTCCTGAGCATTGACCATGTTCTCCAAGATTGACCACCGCCCGCGGTGACATGTACGGTCACGGGATATTTGAAACGTTGTTTAAATCGTCTTTCTCTCCAGATGTTTTAAACGTTTCCGACTGTCGTATACGACACTGGTACCTACGAGTACTAGTACGATGTGTACCGGAGACTACGATGAGTATATATGTACCATGTAATGCCGCCATGTGATGGGTTTGGTTACGGGAAAGTGTTTAGGGAATGCACGGAAAGTTGTGAGGAAGGAAAAAGACTGCATTGAAGCATGCATTGCCGCCATGTGGCAAGAGCTGCTTTTGTGAGACTGTTGAGATTTTAATTAAGCTCGAAAAAGTTGCCGATCGGACATGGATGTCATCATATGATATTGTAGGGGCTTGTATACCGGTCTGAACCGGGCCGAAGACCACACCACATGACTGATGTACGAGGTATTGTCCCAACACCCCTCCTGGTTCCGAGGAGAGGGAGGACCGGAAAGTCTGGGTTGAGATCAAAGGACATGAGCCATTGGAGCCGGAATCATCCGCACGTGAGCCGTCATGTAAGAGAATCTTGGGAATTGATGATCGCATCACCGGAAGCTGCGAATCGGACTTACAGCACCGGATATATATAGCGGAAGAAGCAAGAGAACCCTTGAAATCTTGAAATCCTGCAAGTGGGAGTCGAACCCCGGTCTCTAGCCATACATGCTCGCCACCTTAGCTCCAAAACCATTGTGAGATTCCAAGCTTGGAAAAAGGTGCCGATCGGTTTTGGATGTCATCATCCGATACTGCGGAGCTTGTATTGTACCGGTCTGAACTGGGCCAAAGACAGCACCACATGACTGTACGAGGTAACGCCCCGAGAATAGAAGTAGAGACGAATGTCGCCCGATTGTTAAAACATATACATATATACATAGTCTTGATAATGCTTAGTGCGCGAGGGCCTTTTAAATTATTTTGTCATATTATTGATATCACCTGACCTTCAGAAGGTCACATTACCGAATATCTCAGTACCATGCCGCACACACTACGATATGAATATGTCAGTAGTACGTGCAGTGTACATCCACGCCCTTCCCATCGTCCTCTTATGAATACGAGTACTTATACTCGTCGCCTACCCGGGGCTTTCCGTAACTGAATTGCTGCCTAAACGGCCGTCGTAGAGATGCTGCAAGGGTTTCACTGGTGCCATACCTATCCCAAGGGCGAAAAAAAACGAGTACTTATTCTACGAGGTACAACGACAATTTACATACTAGTGTATATATATATAGATACATAAAGGGAAGATTGCAAAACACGGTACAATTCTGACTTTATCTGAAGAACATGCATGGTCAAACCCGGTTTTTTGCCAAAACAAACAGATGGTGCAATCCCAAATAGTGGCAGATTGCAAAATAGGGTGTAGTCGCAAAACATGGTGCAAATCGGGTATGCCTTGCAAATTGCAGAACATGATGTAGACGGGCGGCTCGCTCGGCTCGTAAGCGACGCCCCGGCATCTCGCAACGTCTGCTGCTCGAGGTAGGGGCGACAACGGGGGCGCGCGAGACAACGCGTGAAAGCGCCGGCAAGCCTTGTGACCAGTGACAACATGGCGACGATCCGGCAAGCTGAACCTACATGCACGCTCATAGAAACCGCCGCACATGCCTTGGTGGGGCGAATCGTCGGTGATGGGGCGCGACTTGATGCCGCATTGCTGCTACGGCACACGCGACCGGGCGCCTACTAACTCATGTCGCCGTTGCTACTCGCCCGCGGCGAAAAGCACCCGCATTGCGCTTCAGCTAGCGGCAGCAGTTGTGGGCAGGTGCACCGACGACCCGCCCAACCGTTCGCATCCCCCCGTCGCGCGGGGGGATGCGTGCACTGCTTGGCGGCGCCGGGAGGGGGGTCCCCATTTGCGGCTGAGGCGCGACACTGTGAGATTCAGATGTGACATACAGGTGACGAAGCACTACTACTAGCGACTATTATTTATCCGTGAAGGTTGCTGCTGGTGGCGGCACGTCCATCCAGTTACGTGCGAGTACATCCGGCGTTATTGCCGGCGGGCGATAAATCCTTTTTGTCATCATTCTGGTAGTCGTACCAGCCCGGTGAAGCGTACATGGCACTGACGTACAAGGTACAAGGTTGTCCGTGTAGTACCGGGTAGTACGCGATATATTTATTACGCCGGTACCGGGTATCTAGTACCCGGTACCCGGTACCCGGGCACGATGGAGAGTGGTCCTGTGGATAACTACGACTATTAGTACATGGGAGCGCAAATCTCAGCCGTACTATTCGGCCAAAGTGGGGAATTTTGTGTACATTATAGCTAGTACTGCTGAACGGGCCTGCCAGCCGTCCGATCAAAGGTCATCAGATGGGCGGTTTGGCTGCCATGTTTTGCCAAAGAGTGCTCACGTTACATAAATATTCGCGAGGGGGAGGGCGGGGGCAGGCAGCGGTTTGCCGAAGAATGATTGAATTACAATATTCGCGACAGCTGCCATCGGGGAATGTGGCCCGGCGGGGGGGGTGGGGGGGCGGGCGGGCGTGGTCCCCCCGCCGCCCCCGCGCCCCCCCCCCCCCCCCCCCCGCCGCTCCCGCCGGGGGAGTGAGGGGAGGGGGGTAAGGGGGCGGGGGCTACTGCTTGTTCTTGTTCTTGCGTGCCCGGGGGACCCTCCGCTTCGACGATCTCGCTGCCTCCGCCTCCGCCTCCGCCTCCGCCTCCGCCTCCGCCTCCGACTCCGACTCCGCGACCGTCAGTTTCTTACCTCGGCGTTTCTTCACTGGCCTCTTCCGCTTCTTGTCATCCCTCAGTGTCTTCACCACCCCGGGAGGCTGTGCCGTCGACGACGCCGCCATGAGCTTCCTTACCTTCGCGTCGGGACGCCCCCTGTGCCCAGACACCCACAACAAGCCACAATCGTTTCGCCTTTAAGCGGCTGAGGATGCGGCCTCCTCGGCCACCACGAGTTGCGCCGCTGGCACTGTGGAAGCCTTGGCGTTGAGGTGGGCCTTACGGCGCTCCCGGACGAACCTGCGCGCGGCACAAGTTAGCCACGAGTGGGTGCGTGCTAATGTGGAGGATGGAGTGTTTTGTTGCGCGCCCACCTTGTCACGCGTTTCCTCATGTCTTTCTCGTCCTCCTCGATGCCGGCGGCGCGGACACGCGAGACAACAAGGCTCGCCGCCCACTTTTGCCCGGGGGGGGGCGAGGTCGGCCATGGCGCTGTGAGCGGTGAAGGGGGGGGGGGGGGGGGGGGGGGCGGCCGAGGTGGAGAAACTAACACCCAGTCGACGACCGCCTTCCGCAGCAGTCAACGACACATCGGAGGCGAGGAGCAGCGCGCCACTACTATTTATATGCACGTATTGTCAAGAGCTAGTCGGTGCGGCATTGTGTCGGTGTAATTTCGCAATGTTTATTGTTGAAGTAGCACGGCGTAATGGATACGGCGAGTGAATCCGGGATAATGTGTGCGACGAATGTGCGCGCGCATCGTTGTGCGGCGGTGTGCGGCGGTGTGCGGCGGTGTGCACCGATGTTAATATAGTGTGAATATTATATCGGCCGTAGACGATCAGGTCTGGCAGCACCGCCCGTGCTTGTAAATAAGCGACAATGGATCTAGTCTCCCGCTAGTCTGTGCACCGCCAGTGCACTCCGCAAGCCTCGCCTCCATCCGCGTCGGAACCGGTAGTAAGTGTTGTTGTGTGCGCACATCGTGACAACATTACACGGTGGCAATTGCAATTAGCGGTGGATAATGTGAAGGCGTTTTCGAAATCGACAGAGAATGAGGCGGTGCTGGCGGAGTGCATTGGCGGTGCATAGAATAGCGTGGTGCTGGGGTTTTGGCTGCATCGGACACCGTATTCCCACCCATCCGGCACGGAATGTCCGGTTTTCACACATTTGTGTGTTTATAAAGTGTGAATATTACGCGTCTTTTACGCCGGGTGGATGGGCATCCGGCGTCCGATGCACCCCAATTATTTGCAGCACGCTACTCTACGCACCCCCAACGCACTCCGCAAGCCTCGCCTCCATCCGCGTCGGAACCGGTAGTAAGTGTTGTTGTGTGCGCACATCGTGACAACATTACACGGTGGCAATTGCAATTAGCGGTGGATAATGTGAAGGCGTTTTCGAAATCGACAGAGAATGAGGCGGTGCTGGCGGAGTGCATTGGCGGTGCATAGAATAGCGTGGTGCTGGGGTTTTGGCTGCATCGGACGCCGTATTCCCACCCATCCGGCACGGAATGTCCGGTTTTCACACATTTGCGTGTGAATATATATAGTGTGAATATTACGTACGCGTCTTTTACGCTGGGTGGATGGGCATCCGGCGTCCGATGCACCCCGAATCTCACCAACACGCTACTCTACGCACCCCCAACGCACTCCGCCAGCCCCGCCTCTTTCCGCGCAGGTCCTACGTTCCATTGTATGTATATACATACGTACATGTACTGCTCCGAAACCAGCCCAAACTTAATGAGTGCACAAGTGTAAATGGGGGGGGGGGGTGGGGGGGGGGGGGGGGGTGTGGCGGCGGGGCATCCACTCACACATACCCCGGCGATGCATGACAGATATTACATGCCGTGGCGGGTCGGCGGGCCGACCCGGCGGGGGGGGGGGGGGGGGGGGGGGGGGTCTATTCAACTACACGTGCGACAGTGTCGTTTCGTGGAGCAGTATATGTGCCCGGCCTCATTTATACCGCCCCCTACCTGCGCTGCATGGTCTACCCCTACGAATTAATTAGCACAAACCGCCATTACTTAATAGGAACCTAGCACAGCCAGGCTTATATGCCCGCTTTGCCGATCAACTTCTACGCACTTTCCGTCCCTTAACCGCCGGACATGGGGGTTAAGCCGCCAGCCTCGGCAGTTGCTTAGCCAGACTTGGCATCCCGTACCGTGTCCATGGCTTCGCAGCTCTGCCGCCGGCACACGCCGAATCCGGCGCTTGCTGCCGCGGGGTTGCGCACGCATGCACGCACGGTAATACGCCGCCGACGCCGCCACGCTTATTTCCACCACCTTCGCCAGCCGCAGCTTCGCACGCCTTTCCGCCGACATACGAAACGCACGAATCCCCCCCCGCCCCCCCCGTCCCCGCGTCATGTATATTATATTCGAGGCGACTATGCGGGGCGCAGCACACGCCGCGGCTTGGGTCGGCGGAGCGGCAGGCGGCGGGAGCCCTAATGGCCGGGCAGTATCCACACCCACACAGGCACCGCCGCTCACCTCCGACGCGGATGAACCGCCTCCCAAAGGAAACATGCCGGTTGGTGGTAATCCCAGCAGGCGTGGGGTGCCGGCGCCGGTACTGGTGCGACGGAGCTGTCGCGTCAGGAACCGCACCGCATGTGGAGCAACACATGGCGGTGCCGGCTCCACCTATGTCTAGGGCCACCTCCTCACAACACCCCGCCACGACGGCGTCGGCCACCGCCGACGGCGCCGTTGCGGGGGGGGACGCCCTGCCAGGCGACGATGATGCGCCTGGTGCGCCGCGTCAGGAGGCGGAGGAGGCCGTGGTCGAGGCGACTGATCGGGCTGAGGGGGTTGTCGAGGCGAGCGAGGCTGCGCTCGCGCCACCCGCCCCGCAGCCACCTGCGGGACATGCCGACTTGCTCGTCGCCATGTTGACCGGAGCACTACGAGCAGTGGCGGGAGGCGGCCACATGCACTATCATGTGCGTGTCCTGGCCGGACGCCCGTCATGCGTGGACTGCGGCCAACGGACGGACTGGGAGTGTTGCTGCGACGGCACCCCGGCTTTGTGCGGCCCCAAGTACCCATGCATGGCGGCCCATCAGCGGGCAGTCCTCTGCCCGACCACGGCCACGGTGAGGGCGGAGTTCCGCCATGTCAGGGACGCGTTCCACGACGCGACTCGCGCCGCCGTGTGTGAGGCTTCCGAGAAGGCACGCGCGGCTGGTAGGGTGCGCAGGGTGAGGCGGCGGACGGCCCGGGAGCTGAAGGAGAGCGAGACATGCCGTCAGTGAGGTCGGGCGCAATGTCATTGGGTGGGGCACACGGACGTGTAACACTTGCACTTTGCGCGTACTGCTGGGTTACATCCAAGCGGTGTCACACTATGCAACCGGAAAGGCTGCGTTGCTACTGCAAACGATGCTACGCCTCACTCGGTAGCAACCGCTGCCCCGCCCATCCCACTCGGGATGCTGAGAGCAGCTAAAGGGCACCGGGGGCGGGGCAAGAGGGAGCAGGGCCAATGATTGTGGAAGAGCGGGGACCCGCTTGCATGCCATCGTATTATATCTTGCACAATATCTGTTGTTGCACTCATATCTCACATCACTAGCTTAGCTATAGTGATTCCCCCCCCCCCCCCCCCCCCGCACCGCGTACGCACAAGCCTGGGTATACGCATCAACTGCCCGCCGGGATGAGAAACTGGTATTGGTAGTGTGTCTGTGGGATGGAGGGGGGGCAAAAGAGCTGCCAATTGCTGCCAAGCTGGTGCGTTACATTGGGGCAGGCGCTGGGCAGACAATTGGGGCTCGCTTCAGAGCATTGTCTAGTGCCTATGCGGCTGCGCCGCCTCCGCCGCATGCAGACTCTCCGGGCTCACCAGCACCGCCACCCCAGTCATGCGGCCCTGCATCCCGCAGCCCGCCGCCGCCAGCCAGATCAAAGGTATCCAGAAGCCAGTGCTGGGGTTGTTGCGGCATGACCGCATAGTTTTCAGCGGCTGCCGTCCACAACTTGTAATGCATCCCTTTCCGCCGATTCCGCTGTATGCGCTGTCTTGGCGCCGCGCTGCCCCGGCCGCCGCGCCTTGGCGCCGCGCTGCCCCGGCCGCCGCGCGTTGGCGCCGCGCTGCCCCGGCCGCCGCGCCTTGGCGCCGCGCTGCCCCGGCCGCCGCGCCTTGGCGCCGCGCTGCCCCGCCCATCCCACTCGCGTTGGCGCCGCGCTGCCCCGGCCGCCGCGCCTTGGCGCCGCGCTGCCCCGGCCGCCGCGCCTTGGCGCCGCGCTGCCCCGCCCATCCCACTCGCGTTGGCGCCGCGCTGCCCCGGCCGCCGCGCCTTGGCGCCGCGCTGCCCCGGCCGCCGCGCCTTGGCGCCGCGCTGGGTATCGAGTCCTCCCCTCCCTAGTGAGCGCGTCCACCTGCGCCTTGCGCTCGGGGCCGTCCTCCTCCGTCACCACATTCTGCAACCCCCACCGCGTGACGAACCACGCAGCTCCTTGCAGGCGCTTGTACATGTGCCCAAGCACCGCCAGTCGTGACACCGAACGCACCACCGCTGGGGACGCGAGCTCCTTCTCGGGCATGATCGCCTTCACCCGGGCCTCCTCGAGGAGCGGACCGGCGTTAAGAATGGAAAACGTTTCCATGTGGTGCAAGCAGTCCTCCATGACCCAGCCGGGCTGCACCGTCACCTTGCCTGACCCTGCAGTCATGGAGGGGAATGCCGTCACGCCCACGCCCACGCCCACGCCCGGGGGGGGGGGGGGGGGGGGGGGGGAGGGGTTTACCTTTCGATTCTTGGACACTGCAAACGAAGGGCGCAACCCGCGTTCAAAGTTGCTGGGTATCGGGACTAAAGCCTGGCGCCGGTCTTCCTGCTTCATAGCTCGGAATCCAATGTGGCCCTGCACGGTGACAATTTTCCTCCAGAAGTCCCTTCCCAAGCCAAAAAAAAACAGGTGGAACGGCGCGAGGGGGAAGAGGTTGACCATGCTGACATAGCCCCGGACCACATGCACATGGCACACGCCATGGCAGCCAGTGTTCTGCTTGGCCTCCGCCAGCCGGGTTGTGTTGACCGCACGCCGGGCAAGGTGCGTGATTCACTGGACAATTCATCGCCTTCATGGACGGTTACCAAGCGAGCCTCCCCGTCCGCATCCACAGGGGGGTGCTCCTGGGCAGCCGTCATAGCCTCCACAACCTGCCACGCCGACCGGGCGGGTGCGTGTGATTCCATACAACCGCAGTTGAGTGGTGCCACCAGCACGCAGGCCGGGCCCACTCACCTCTGAACGCAAAAGGCCCACAATGCCCCCGTCCTCGAAAACAGCGCGCCACTGGGTCGCCCCGCCGTAGTCCTCCAACACCCACTCGGTAACGACGCCGGTTATCACGCCGTAGTGCCATACTCCCCGGAACTTCTTGGCGATGACCTTCATGTAGAAGTCGCTGGGATCGCCTTTCCATATCACGCCCTCATCGCGGGTTCCACGCCCGCCGGCGGCCACGCAAGCGCGTCGATGTCCATACCGTCTTCGCCAACGGGGTCCTCCCCCACGCCCATCACATCGTCCTCCTTCGAGCCGCCGTCGTCCGAGACCGGCGCCGGCGGGCCGTTTCCGACGGCTGCAGCTACTCCTGCTGCCGCCCCTGTTGTTGTTGTTGCTGCTGCTGCCGCCCCTGCTGCTGCTGCTTGTGATAAGGCGGCCTTGCGGCGCAACTTAGCCGCACGCTTCAACGAGTGGCTACAGTTCGGGAATTTTAGGAAGTGCCGCTCTCGCGCCATCTTATCACAAGTGCCCGTCACGTTGCCCCGGCAGTGCTTGCATGAGTACACGCCATCCTTCGACACACTCGCTATCCATCCCTTTGCCGGCATGCCTGCTGCCGCGCGCGGGGGGCGGGGGGGGGGGGGGGGGGGGGGATTGAGAGTTGGGGTGGATGTAACCCACCACCGGCAGGCAACACAGATGCGAGTGCGCGGCTGTCCGCGCTTGATTCAACGGTGAGCGGCGGTGACCGTGAGGCGACCCCATACTTCATGCGCGTGCTGGGGCGTTACACAATCATCAGCAGTTAGGGCGGCTGCATTAAAACGCGCACCTACGAACACCACCTACCGCCTACCACTACCGTACCACCTACATCCGCCCACACCTCCGCCCGTCGTGCCGCACATCGCCGCACACCGCGGGGTCAGCGGTCAGCGATGTGCGGTCAGCGATGTGCGGCGATGTGCAATGAGTGCGTACATCCGCTTGTACTTAGCCCGGGTGCTCCGCGTCGGCGGGCGACACGCGAGCCCGCGTGCGCATATCAATTTGATGAAATTATGGAAACGAGAAATTCATATAGTACTTTACAGGTCGCGCGCGATAGTCGTCGCTACTGGGTATGAAATCCACGTCCCTCGTCCGTCCCGTATCGTCCCCGTATGTCGTCGTTTGTCACCAGTAGGGCACATTTACGTCACATTTGAATCTCACAGTGCGAATGGTCACGGGTCGGTGGCACCCTGTCGGTCTTTATTGTCCAAGAGTGGCATCTGAGTCGGGAATCAAAGCCATGTTTTGCAGTTTGTCGTCATTGTACCATAATGATATGCAAAAGCCGGGGTTGACCATACTTTGCCAATAAAGTCAGAATTGTACCCCGTGCAATTTTCCATAACATATAAATAAATAATACACGCATACAAATATATGCATATTCGACTGTAGAATTAAATACAGTCCGTGGGGCCCAAAATAATGAATTGCTTTCTTGCGCCTTCGCTTCGGCATATTCGTGTTTTATTCGCTATTTATCCTGATTTATTTGTCCGTTTCGATAGTTTTTCCCTCTTCGCGCGGGAGGGGGGGGGGGGGGGGGGGGGGGGGGGGCTGGGGGGTCAAAACGCTATTTATACCGTTTGTGTTTGCACGATAGACATATGCGTGTATATAGATATACAGTATATATATATGTTATATATGCATACTATGATTTACCAATAGGATAATAATATATATAATAGTATAACATAATACTATATGTATACTATAATATGTATACTATAATATAACATAATATATATAGCATATATTTATATTATATAATTTATGCGCATGCATACATGGATATATGCATGTATACATATACATATACATATACATATACATATACATATACATATACATATACATATACATATACATATACATATACATATACGTATACATACATATACATATACATATACATATACATATACATATACATATACATATACATATACATATACATATACATATACATATACATATACATATACATATACATATACATATACATATACATATACATATACATATACGTATACATATACATATACATATACACGGCACATGCATATACAGCGTACGTAATCGGCGTACATATATGTATATGTATATATACCGATTATATTACTAGTAATACAAGAAATGTTACCAATAATAATAATATAAAATACATGTATAGTATACATACATATACATACATATCTACATGAGATGTATACAGATGCATGTGCATAACATATATGTATATACACGTGACATATACGCATACATACATACGCATATACATAAATGCACATGCATATAATGTGCGTGTGTGTGTGCGTGTGTGTGTGTGTGTGTGTGTGTGTGTGTGTGTGTGTGCGTTTGTGTGTGTGTGCGTGTGCGTGTGCGTTTATGTGTGTGTGTGTGTGTGTGTGTGTGTGTGTGTGTGTGTGTGTGTGTGTGTTTGTGTGTGTGTGTGTGTGTGTGTGTGTGTATACATACATAAAAAATATGTATATCTGTACCCGTATGTGTCATGTGTTACGATGTTATCGTGTAGTGATAATAGTTATATTGCGTTGAATTGGCATCTAGTACTAGTAAACGTATTTAGTACAAGCAGTTCCCGGGCAGCACGTAATATAAATAAGTAAAAAGTATAAAAGAAAGTTCGCCCCGGCGGGTCATTGGCACTTGGGTCAAGCACTTGACCCCTTGCGCCGAAGTCAGCAAAGTGTAGCAATGGTCCGGCCCTAGACCATCGCTACATCCGAGCCCCCAAGTGCTGATGCATGAATAGAAGGACAAATAACAAGCGACACTAGCAAAAAGCGGGTCGATAGATGCAACCAGCCAGCTTAAACCGGGACACGGGCCCGGTCGATATATCTCGCCTGAAATGCTAGAGCCGGGCGGGAATCGTACGGGTACGGGGACCCGGGCACGTATCCCGCACCTATGCTGCCGGCGCCTGCCGAAGTGCCGATTTCTCCCGCGCGGTGACAGGTGGGCATGAGGTGACGGAACTCCGGGGATCTTGAGCCGTCGATATGAGATATGAATGTCCCTGTCTGTTGGATCTGCCAGCCACAAGATGCGATATCGTGTCGCGATTCGAGAAAGATCCGGAGCTCGATTGCAGAAACAGTTCAAGTACTGAGGTCTCGCGGCCCTGCGGTGCATGAAATGTAGGTTCTGGTCCTCTGAGCCGGCGCAACTTATCTATGAGACGACATCACCAGCATTCCTATAATTTGTGCCGACCCATCCTCGCCCCGTTTCGCACTGCCCCATTCACCACGGCCCAGCCCTGCCACACTGCGGTGAGTCCTCCAAGATGGCATCTTACACAGCAGCTTCTACAGCGGTGGTGG